>JBAJNP010002834.1:0-44496 GCA_036877545.1 Yasuhikotakia modesta | reverse complement strand
TGATTCATGTCTGTTACAGTTTGTGCTGTGGACTGTGACAGCAGAACGGTCAATCTAAAAACATTCTGATCAGAAAGAGTGATAGAGATAGATAGAGGGAGAGCAAGACAGAGGGGGATGAGAAGATTGTGAGAAGATCATGAGAAGATTGGGAGAAGATCATGAGAAGATGGTGAGAAGATCATGAGAAGATTGGGAGAAGATCATGAGAAAATGGTGAGAAGATCATGAGAAGATGAGCAGAGCAAGATGCTCATTTGTGTCTCTGCTCAATACCAGGACTGTATAATTACTGTAATTAATAATGAACCATATGGCAGAAATCAGTTCCTCTGCCACACAGTTACAAAAATAAATGTTCACATGTTCTGATATCATAGGAGGCAAATATCACAGGAGGCAAGTATTAAAAACGTTATTTTAAAAGTTCTAGGTTTTTAGACATTGTATTAATCTTGATGTTATTCAAACGTTTAAACATGTTCCACTAACAACTCAATAGTAATAATGTTTTGATACATAACATAAGAAGGTTCTGCTAACATAACAACTTTTAAAGAGCTTTGAAAACAATGTTGTAGAAATATTCTGTTTTAGCTGGGATATCTGTGCGTTGTGATTTGTGAATAATGATTTAATTGTAATTGTTTGTACATACACATACACAGTAACAGTGGGGACATAAAAGTGCTTGACTGCTTTCAATGAGCTCAGAGAGAACATAAAGTGATGCATTGTGGGTAATGTATACTGAGGGTGTAATGGGTTCAGTTAAATGTGAGCTGGAGAAACAGAGCAAAAACCTGGAATGAAATCAACAAAGGCACTCAGAGAAACGTCTGTTCTGTGGCTACATCAGCTCAAGGAAAACATTACACATAATTATCATACAGTATTCACCAGAACTTTTCACTCATCCACAGATGTCCTGAGACGTGGTAACAACTGCATTCTGCAGTGAATCTTAAGCTGTAGAGTTTTATTCACATGAACTGCATTGCGGCAGGTCCTGTCATGTCAGAACTGTTGCATCGCAGCAATCTGCATTTCATACATCCAAACACACACACACTGCATTGATACACACACACCACACAGATACACATACGCTGCATTAATACACATATACACAAACATCTGTATATTTATACATAATATACATAAAGATATGCTGATTTTGTGTACAAATTTGTTCCCATTATATGGTTAAATAAAACCCAAACACACAAACAAACAAACATTCACATACAAAATGATCACTTTACATACTTTCCAATATTTTTTTATACAGTTAGTGATCGGCGCTTACAGTTGACTTAAACTTATTAATAATCTGGAGAATATGGGGCAGAACTGAATTATGTATTTAGGGGAAGCTGCAAGCTGTCTAAGGAAAAGATGGAGAGATGAGAGAAGAGAGAGAGACTTTTGCTGCACTTACGAAAACGTAACCACTGAAACGAGTCCATGAGATGCACTGAAGATGCTCCAGGTTACTTAATTGTACCACAGGGTTCAGTCTGACCTCTGACGTTTCATTATTTCAGTTCTTATTTCACCTGAAACAGCAGAAAAACCGTCAGTGGAATTTTTTATTAAAGATTTTATAACCTGTAACCAGCGTGAGTTTCTTTCTCCGCTCACTGAACTGAAACTACAGCTCTCTGGTCCCTCTGGCTGTTGGAGAAACTCATTTATTCTCCTTTAATTCTGTGTACAGCATTTAAGTTTCTCAGTCAGAGGCAGAAACTCTTCATCATCTCCTGGCTGCTGGGGCTGTTTAATGATGAAGACTTATGATGTACATTAAAGCAGAGGAAGAAATTTTAACTAAAAGTAAAATGTGGAGAAAGACCAAAAGGATGGAGGAGAAAAAGACAGACAGAAAAGAGATGGATGTTCTCCAATCATCTCAAACAGTTTTTTAAAGTCTGACAAACACTTACATAAAACCCTAAACTTCTGCTCTTTAAAGATCTCTTCAGCGGATCATTAGGTAGAATCAGAAATGGGAAGGATGGGTTCAATATTATCTGACAATTTTCCTCTTTTTCTTTTCCAACATGTTGGAAAGCTGAAAATTAGGGTGAAGTTTTATTTATAAACATTTCAAAAGACTAGCAAAAATTAACCTAACATTAATAAAACATTTGATCATTTTTTAAACTATTAATCAATGTTCTGAGAACATTCCCTGTTATCTGACATCAGACACAGTTGTTGAACCCTTCAGGTGTTTAAGAAACTTTTCTCTCAATCTGTACTGCAGGAAATCATTGAAGAAACACATTTTATACGCGTGACATTGACTGGATTTATGCCAATGGCTCTTTTCTTAACACAAAAATAGTGCACAACACACAGCGCTTGCAACTTAAATATTAAAGATGGTTTATGGATTCACTGGGTTTGTCCTGGAGACCCTGTTTCATCATTTGTTTGTTGTGTGAAGGATAAAGTTGTTTATCAGCCTGCAGAATGTTCAGAGACAAAAAACAACATGAGCCCTCATTCACAAACCTCTTTTGTAACACAGCTTTCCTCAAATGACACCGAGATAAAAGTTTTAGCAAAACTTAATTCATAAAGTTCAAAACGTTCAAACACGTCATGCCAAGATTGTGTTGAAACACGCAAGTTAAAATGGCATCTGACATCGCTAAAGCCAACAAAACGGTTTTGTTTTGGAGTGAATGGTTTGTATGTGTATGTATTATCATAATTATAAAAATTCCCCCAAAAAATCATGAAAAAATCATGAAAAATCCAGAAAAGCCCAAAAAGTCAAAGAAAAAGGCTGAATAATCATGATGTATGAATTAATCGTATGAATATGTATGAATAATCATCAATCTTAAGCAGTGAGTCTCAGAGTCATACTTGCTCTTCTCAAGAAGAAATGCTTTAAAAAGTGAACGAGTCAGAGGAAGAGTTTTTAAAGGGCTGCTGAGAATCTCAAGCAGCATGTTGAGGGTTAAGAGGAGAAAACAACAGTCTATAAAGCCACAGCTTCAATATTTCAGCAGAGAGTTTTATTTAGGTAGAGCAGCGAGCAGTTCCCTCAGGAGCTGGTGTGTGTGTGTGTGTGTGTGTGTGTGTGTGTGTGCCTGTGGGTCACTGGCAACAAACATTTTCCACTAAACGTCTGTTAATTCACAACAAAAACACCCTGTTTTTGTCTCCCACGCGTGTGTTTAATATCAGGTGTGTTGATGAATGTGTTAGTTCTCAGATCAGTGCCAGCGGTACGATTGTGCGAATCGACTGTGTGTTTGTTAGCTAGGGTGAATTTAAATGAGGCAGGGGTTCAAAACCAAAGCCAGAAGACAAGCGGTTAATTTTTGTTATGTCTCGTTACGTCTCATTATGTCTCACAGGCTGTTGTCTTCGTCTGCGTATATTATGCATCTAGTTTTTTAATGAATACGATTTAGTTTTTTGTCCTGCAGTGGTGTAATTCTCTCTTTGTTGTTGTCGTGTTTTAACCAATGTTTTATTCTCTCAGTACGTTTCTTGGTCTACAAACTTCACTCTGTTTTAACTTGTACTCTGTGACTTGTAAATCATGTTACATGTGACATGCTTTTAACTACAACAAAAAACATAATTTACACTCGTCACAGATTGTGATACAGTGAGGCACTTACAACTGAAATGATTTCTGTAAAAACATCTACATGAATTATTCATTAAAGCATTTATTTATCTTTGGTTTACATATAGAAGATCGTGTGTTAAAACCTTACCATCAAAATTCCTGTGAGTGAAGTTTAGTCCATATTTCTTGCAGGTATTAAGAGAAAGTTACCACATTTACCAACTTACTTTTACATTAAAAATAATAAATGCTAAAATTCTAGTAAAATTCTTAAGCTATGTGTCTATACCTTTTTTAACATTGTGTACATAACCCTAAATAAACATAGTTTACCAATTATGGCGAATCTTTGTGAGTGTTTTACTAGTTTAGCTATGATTTTTGTTCCTGAAATGATACTCGGTGGTTACTGATGTTATGCTAGATGCTGTTAAGAATCACAAAGTAAGTGATGCTAACAGAGTTTAGCTTGTATTAAACCTGAAACCTCCTCTAAAGCTGATGTTAATGCACTGAGATAGACAGCCTGCAGTTACCACAGAGAATCTAAAATCTGTCACCATTCATACAAGCAGGTCTATTAAGGCAACTATAGTCCCAGTGAACCAGTTTACTGAGGACTGGCTCTCGCTCCCTCATAGTCTGTCTTTCTGTCTCTGTTTAGTCTTTTTAACAGATTCGGATAAATTGAAGCTCCTGTGTTTTACACACTCGGGTGTGAGGAGGCAGCACAGCTAACGGCTCGCGTGGGACACGACGTCGTGTAAGTTGGGATGTCACAGACAACCGCGTTGTCAGACGTCTTGACGGGGCACGGAGGCATCATTATCTTGACGTTACCATGGGAACTGAAAACACAAGCCCTCATTAAAAGGCAAAATGACAGACACACAGACAAACACAAAAAGCTCACAGACACCGAGAGAGAAAAATAACATTCACTGATGGCAGTTAGGCAGACAAAGGACGCCGGCAAACACTCATATACAAACAACTTTGAATGCAATGTCATGTTGAGGGAGAGAGAGGGAAAGTGTGTGTGTGTGTGTGTGTGAGAGAGAGAGAGGGAGAGAGAGAGAGAGACAGCATGTTGCATATGCAATTGTTTATATTGTAATGACTCAGTTTCTCAGAATGAAGATGTGATAACTTTGTAAATAAAACATCAGATCTCAATCTGATTCAGGCCTTCAGAAACAATCATCATTTATTTCTTACTGCAATTTTAATATTTATAATTATCTTGACAGAACAAACGACATTGAAGGTGAAAGTCAAGAGTTTGTTTATAAATCAATTATTCAACTGAACAAGCCAATAGTTCCAAAGCTGAATTCTGATTGGCTGAGCGTGTTTAACGCTATTATAAAATAGCCAATAGAAACACACCAGAATTCTGAATATTAATGTGTTGCTTGACAACCATACAGCTTACATGCATTTATGTTAAAATTACTGTAATTATGAGACGGCATCTCTGAGATCCGACTCCGAGCCAATCGTGTCTCCAGGTTTGACAATTATTTGTTTCTATGGAAACGTCAATAATGCCAAAATTATGCTGCTGTTTTATGAAACCTTTAACCACTCAAGACTGTGTGTCAAAGTGTTTTAACACATGTAAGAATTGTGGTAAAATAACTGCAACCACTTCTAAAACCATCACATATTTTGTTTACCAGTGATTTCTATCTGTGTTGTGAAGACACTTTTATGTGGCGGAGCAAAAATGTTTCTGGAAAAGTTTGCCTACGCAGCCTTAAAATGTTATGATAATAATAACATTTAATCAAAAGTTTACTCTTTAACATAAACAATTAAAAACTAAAACATGAAAGTACCATCAAACTGAACTGCATCTATTAACAATTTCATAAAATAATTTTAGCTCTTTTTAAAGCTCCATGAATGCTGGATATGTGCAAAACTCCCAAAACAAAACATTGTTACAACTATTGCATAACAGAGAGTTTTTGTCTGCAATTTAAGAAAATTCTTGAAAGTTTTGCTACCAAACTGAGCAGCATCACTGCAGCATCACAGATCGCCGGGCAAGACAACACAGTCTGTCGGATGGAAAAGCGTAAGAAACCAACACACACCACAAGCCTCAGAGATCTGCCTGCAGTCATAAAGAGAGTCATAAAGAGGACTGCATTCAAAACCCGCAGTTTAATTCTTTTAAAACTGGATCTTGAAGATCTTTACTTAAGATTTAATGATATTTTAAGGTTACTCACTAAATGCAAGCAAAGTTATGAAACTGATACAGTCATTTCTCTGTAAATAACATATTTCCTTAATTTCATAAAGCAATAAACTTTAAATTGTCCCTTAATTTTTCGCAGTGAAACAGAAGGTCTGATTTGAACCTGGGCTTTAATAAATAACTCAAATCACATTCACGTCTTTGTGAACATGAATCAGTCCATGATTGTTCTGGAACAAAAACACCAATCAGACCACCAGCACAAAATAAATGTGCATCAGGGTGAGCAGAAAACCTGCATGCAAAATGGCTTCAAAGATTGTGTGCGTGTGTGTGTGTGTGTGTGTGTGTGTGTGTGTGTGTGTGCGTGTGTGTGCGTGTGTGTGTTCCACCCACATCCAGTCATTTTAACACCTGTTTCTATGTGATAAGACCCTCTTGCTTTATTTTACTCTTATAATAAGGGCTTGTGTCCCCAAATACCTTATTTAGTTAAAAGTAACACATTTAATTGAATTACTGCTTATGAAATGAATAAAAACTACAGTATAGTGATCATTAGAAATAAGGTTAGTTTGTCATTCCTGTTTGGACTAACAGAAAAGAAAAAATAACCTCTAAGACTGTAAGCCAACCTCTAAAATAAACATGTGCACTGCTGAAATAATAAAAGATTCATTTTTATGTATGAATCATTTTTTAAATTGAGGATGTCCTTCTAATGACCCAAAAAGTTCAGTTTCGTTCCTCCCACACGCTGTAAAAACTCATTCAGATCAAACTTTCTCCTGAGGTACAAACGTCCTCTCACATCCACACACCAGTTCTTGAAAATAAAAACTACACAAATGGTTAGAATTTAAAAATTACAGAATTATTTAACTTAAGGCTGTTCGTGGTCCAGATTCAAACACGTGTGTGTGTGTGTCTGTGTGCGTGTGTGTGTGTGTGTCTGTGTGCGTGTGTGTGTGTGTCTGTGTGTGTGTGTGTGTCTTTGTGCGTGTGTGTCTGTGATTAAAGCGATTTACAGTTTATTCATGTAAATGTTCAGCTGAACTTTGCTTCTCTTTCTGTTAGCCTGCGTTAATCTCTGTGTTGCCTGACTTACACATTTTTATGGTTGTGTGTTTGGCCAACATCTCTCTCTCTGATGAACACAAACGCAGCGGCTGTCACATGTTAATCACACATAAGAGGAGATCCAAATAAACGACAGAACAGAGAGATGGACGAGGTCAACCGTTCACAGAGCAAATACAAATTCAGCACATAAAACACACTGAATGAGACGACAGTGTCAACAAATTTTAAAAGCATCGCTGCTTGCAGATAGAACTGTTTCTTAGAGCAATTTTAAGGCAATTTTAGGCAATTTAAGGCAAAATAGTGTAAAAGTGGAGTTTTGTGGAATGGTATAAACTATTTTGTTTCATTTGTGTTTATCCACAATTTATTTTTTTACATAACCACTTTTTATTTGTGTCTTGAAATGATCATGTAAAAACAAACCAAAACTATAATATTCAGAATTTAATTTACAAGCGCCTTCAAACGATCCATGAGGTGGTGGAGTCAAGGATAGGAAGATTTTTCCCACAGGGAGGGTCAATTCTGTGCCAAAACCCAAATTAACCATCTGCCAAAAACCAGGAGTTTAAATGGAGAGAAAATAACAAAACATCAACAGACCGGCCCGGATAGAAGCTAGAACTGAAACCACAACTCTCTCTCTCTTCAGAACCTACACTCACTCACTCACTACACACACAAGTGTGATCTTTGAACAAGCTGAGAATGCAGATCACAACCTGGAAAAGGATTATTATGGGATACCTCCCACTCCACTCAGACCTGAGGACCAGCAGTGAGAAGAGCAGAGGTTCAGAATCCGTTTTGAAAATGTTGGATTCTGACAGAAGGAAAACGGGTCTAGAAGTCAGAACCAAATTAAAACCATCCTGTAAACCTAAAATGTGAACAGCACCCATTATTTACACAAATAACCACAAAGGAAAACACACAACAGAACATGAACGTCTCAAATACAAGATATCTAAGTCAGCTCACAGAATCAGTGAGCTTTAAGATTCTGGAATAAATCCTCCGTAAGACAAAGAATAATTACAGATTGTAGCAGAAGTTTTTCCTGCCGCTGCGGTGCGTGTCTGTGCAAGTTTAAACAGGAGAAACATACTGACTGCCAGATTATATTGATCAACCTGGATTAATGGTTTCCAGTGCGATCACTGGGAGACAGACAAACTCAGCGAGAAACAAAGATCAAATTCATCAGCCACAAACACGTCCAAACAAGACCATGTGTGATTGTTTTTGCAAAATAACATAATAGCTGAACATTAGAGCGGTTGAGTTTACCCAAAGCTGTTACATTGCAATGCTATTTAATGTTCTTCCAAGCCTAGACTCATAAGACGACGTGTGGTTCAATATTTTCAATGATATAATAATATTATTTATGTCCCTATGATGCAAGAAGCCTCGTGTGAAATTGAAACAGGACAAGACTGCAGCAGATTTCAGCTTCATCACACTGCAATGTTGTGCAAGATCGCACACTATCCGCTGTTAGTTAAACATGACCATCTTTCTCCCAACAGTCACTTCCTGCAGCATTAAACAGGTTAATTGAAATGATCCAAAAGTGTGTGTTGTTGTTTTCTTCATTCATACAAACAGTGTGTGTGTGTGTCCTTTCTAACCATACAGAATTGAATATAGGTAAACACTAAATTGTTTTTGTCTTGTCAGTCTAGGAATCAGTCGATAAATACACGAGTTGAACCTCCTGCTTGTTTTTCCTCTCACAGCCCACACACACTCACATCTATGTTACCATGCATTCAGTTTTCTGCTTCACACACATTTCACACCCCTCAAACAGAACCATCTAACCCCTCAAGCGCACAAAATACCATCTCGTACCTTTTGCGCTTTGCCCTGAGCACAGAGCTGACACACAACACAAATATTCACAAAACAATTATGATAAATATGAAAGTTTTCATCCATTCATCATTCTGTTATTTGCTTAATGTATAATATGTGAAAAAGCCTTTTTCCCATCTTGTAAAAGACAATTATCGCTGGTTTCTCTAAAGTAAATGTGGAGATATTCTGCTGTGAAGAACGGCTCTGGTTGGATAGTTACCTCAGGCTGGAACCACTGAAGTGTTTTACTAATTATTTTTCCTGTTCGGACCCTAACAAGCAGCAGAACTGTGGGCGTCAGCTGGCGACTGCTAGCAGAACAGCGATCACCGGTTACAAATGATCACAAACAATCACACACGCTTTCCCAAATCTGCCTCTTCAGACACATTCACACAAACTCTAAACTCTCAGCTGTGCTCAGAATCACGTCACCTTAACTCTAGAACTGAAGTCTAACCTCCATGTTTATTGCTTAAAATGTTCATAGCTCTGAAAATGTAAAGGCACAGTTAACTCAAAAAAGACGATTCTGGGATTTTTTGCTCATCCTTTATCCTGCTGTACTGTGTGAACTTAATAATAACATTTAGTTGGAATAATTTGTAACATGTCACCTACATTTCTGTTTATATATTACAGGGCAGTGGGTGATTGTATTTCAGTGTTTGATCCTGCTGTTTTCACACAAACACAATACACTGTTTCTCACCTGTAAACACCCGTGAGAAATGAACAGACGACACACTCACACTCAAACGTACTGTAACACAGGGAAGCAGCTGTAATCATGTTTAGGTGAAATCTGTAACTGTAATGGAGCGTCTGCAGGGATTTCAGCACAAAAACACTGTCACTCAATCTCACAGTCCAGTGCACAGCACAGACATGCAGAACACACACACCCACACACAGACTCATCCGTTCTCACACATGCATTTAAAATCCCATTTCATTTTTAGAGCACTTTCCCCAGTGCACTTTGTTTTACAGCATCGCTACAGAAAACACTTCAGTACGATGGTTAAAGTTGCATATGTCCATTTTTTCTATTTAAGGCTTGGAAAAATGTTATATATTTATCTGTAAACCAACTAAAGGTGATGGCCTTCAGCCATTTTATTAAATCTGACACACACTTTTATCCAAAGCAGTGCAGGGCATTTTTTTTACCACTATGTGACTCAAAGCCACAACCTTTGCGCTGCTAATGTTTTACCAATTGAGCTACAGGAACATTCAAAGCCAAATGCGTTGTCAGAAATACCTCACACATCACACATACACGCTGTATAAAATTATCTTGTAGATCAGTCATTTTGTCTCGTATTTAAGTATTTAAAGACTATTTTGTTTAAAACTAAACCCTGTGAAAACTTTATATTTTGCTTATTGAGTGAATTTATCTTGTGTTAAGTGTTTTAGATGTGTAAAGATGTTTATACTAGAAAACAAGGCACAATACATATAATATTATTTTTGCAGTGTACACATACCTCACACAAACAGGGGGTCTTTCCTTTTGATAGCTGAACTTTCTGTCACTCACGATTACCTGACAAGAATTAAAAAAAACATTTGACATTATGAAATTATGAAAACATTTGAAATTATGCAATGTTTTACAGCATATATAGCAAAAATAATTAATTTTATATAGATATTATCATACATATTCCTTCAAACTATTAATTCATGAATAGGAAACCATTATGTCACTTATTTACCAATCAGGTCCCCCCAGATTCACAACACGCTTCCTGACTGATCTGTCAGGACTGAACATTTAGCATCTCCTAATTGTAATAGATGCTCTAGGAACTCTAACTATAGTTCTTTATGTTCCCATGGTGATGAGGACATGAGAGAGCTGATTGGTGGACTGGACAGTACTGGTAGAAACCTGTACATGACAGACTGCTGATGTCCAGTCACCGTTTTAGTCTTTGAAATAAATATATTATGCTTAACAGAACTAGAAATCAAGAACTCGCATTGCAAGAATCAAGTTTCTAACTTACAATATACATGCATGTTAATTCATTTGGCAGATGCTTTTAAAGCAACTGTTCAGCATGTGTGTTCCCTGAGAATCGAACCCACAAACTTTTGTGCTGCTAACATAATGCTCTACCAGCTGAGCAGGACACATATTTGATAACTAAAAACAGCACACAGGGAACAAAAACTTTTTGAGAAAGTCTTAAAACTATTTGTACAAACCCACACAAATACACACCCATATTTCACACTTACATTGTGAATATAAACGGTTTCAACTATGTAATGCTTTTAGGTGCTAGAGCCACAATCTTATCTGAGCGTGTGTGTGTGTGTGTGTGTGTGTGTTTAACCCCTGCCATGTAGACACACTCAAATGCTTCTCTATATAAACCAGACACAGATTCCCTTCATAACACACTCTGTATCACTTCTCATGACTGACACCAGCCCACATCGTGCTGAGGGTCTATTCTTATCCCCCCCAGTGGCTCTTAGTCGAATTCCTGCATTTGTGGATAGATTCTGTGAGTCATTTGCTTTAAGCTCAGAGCTGGAATGTAGAGTCAGGAACGTGAAATGGAATTTCAAAGATGCAAAACAAGATGGTGAAAAAATAAGGCAAATAGTGAGTGTGGGAGGATTTAAACTTTGAACTTTTAGAGAGAGAGAGAGAGAGAGAGAAAGAAAGAGAGAGAGAGAGAGAGAGAGAGAGAGAGAGAGAGAGAGAAACAGAAGATTTGAAAAACAAGACTCACCTGTAGCTCTGCAGTCACCTGCATTCATCCGCCTCTCTCCTTTAAGCAAAAAAGAAAAGGTTGTTTAATAAATATTGCATATATCGTATCTTAGCTTTTATACATGCATAACATTTTATACCATGTTCAAAATTAAACCACAAACGACTCCCACAAATTCCTCAGTAAACACACGTGGAGTTTGACATGCACTTTATTTCATTAAGACAAAATAACACTTCATAGAGAAACTGTGTTTTCACGCATTAAGAACATGGATCGGTGAAAACAACACAAGCACTCAACAGTCACGTTGGAGCTCTTTGGACGAGGCCGCACAGCAGTTAAAAGCGCACAATGAACACCACGATCTGTCTGTAACTTAAGGTGCTTTAGAGTTTAATTTGGGGCTCGTCTTAAGTCGAGCTCCTCTTCTTCACGAGCTCCCTCTCGGTCCTGTGCGCTCCAGACAGAAGCGGGATGTATGTATCGCTGCGCGACGCGCGCATGGCACCTTCCCGGCCTCTCCCGGGCGCGTCGGACCTGCGCTCGAGCGACCGCAGCTCCATGAGTTCAAGCTCGTGTTTGGCGGCCGTCTCGAGCACTTTCTGTTTGTTGTAATAGATCACAAAGTTGTTGATGATGGGGTGTATGGGCAGCGCTATGGCGATCACGCCGCACAGGAAGCTGATGGCCGCGTTGCACCTGCCCAGCGTGGTCTTTGGGTAGATGTCTCCATAGCCAACGGTGGTCATGGTGATGATGGCCCACCAGAAGGACTGGGGTATGCTTCTGAAGAGCGTCTCCGGGTGGCTCTGCTCCATGGTGTAACCCAGGGCGGAGAACACAAAGATACCCACACCCATATACATGAGAAGCAAACCAAGTTCCTTGAAGCTTCTTTTCAGTGCGTAAGTAAGAGTTTGCAGGCCAGACGAGTGGCGCGCCAGCTTGAAGATGCGCGCAATGCGCATGATGCGAAGCGCCTGGACCGCCTGTTGCACGTTGGCCAGCTCCATCATGGCTGTGCCGAGGGACGTGAGAACCAACACTACGTAAAACGGCAAGATGGCCATGAAGTCTATGATGTTCATGAAGGATAGAGCAAAGCGCACCTTGTTAGGGGAAGACGCGAGGCGCAGCACATACTCCACCGTGAACCAACCGATGCAAGCCGTTTCGATAGCGTCCAGGGTCGGGTGCTCAATTCGGTTCCCCTCAGAGTCCTCCACCTGAAGGTCCGGTAAGGTCCCGAGACACATCACGACAGAAGACACCAGAATGAAGAGGAAGGATACGATGGCTATTACGCGCGCGGGCAGCGAAGACTCCGGTTTCTCCATGAGCTTCCAGAGGAACTTCTGCCATCTTTCCGTGCGGCTCTCGCCAGGATCAGAGTTTAGATCATCTAAGATCATTTTCACCTTGTCCGCAATTTCTGCCATCTCTTCCTCCTTCTCGTTTAAGTTACTCTTGCAGCATTCGTCCAAGTAGCTTAAGTCTATCTTCCAGAACTCCATCTCCTTGATAAAACAAATAGGGCAGATTCCTCGCTTCATGTGTATCTCGTCGTAGTAATACACTTCAACGATGCATTTAAACGAGTCAGGGTCTCTGTCGAAGTAAAACTCTCCCTTCCCGGGGTCGTAATCATCGCAAAGTGAGGAAATGGCGTCAAAACTTCGGGGTGAACAGTTCACGAGTTCGGCCAGTCTGCTCTCCGGATAGCGGTTCAGAAGATCTCCGCACAGCACCAGCCGCACGCCGCCGATGTTTACGGCGATTTCTTTCTCATCGCTGATCGACGAACCGCTGCATTGCGAGAACCGGGTTCTAGGTAACGTCCACATGCTCACGGTTCTCAAACCTCAATACATTTAAATCGCGTTAAAGGGCAGAAAGGTTAAGAGTTTTACGAAACAGGACGCATGGAGACGCAGGTTCCTCCTTGTCAAACGATGATGCCCATTCCGTTCACAACACTAAGGAGTAAAATAACATCATTTTGCATTAAATCCGTGAGTAAGAGACAGGAGAAAGGATCAGGAGACGTGTGGCTTGATACGAGCGGATTTATTTCTGTGCGCTTTGGCGCAGTCAAAGCGCGCAGTCGGCACGGCAGTAACAGGTCTTTCCCTCCTCCCCGCGCATCTCTCTCGCTCTCTGTTTCTCTCTCTCTCCAACCCTCTATATCTCTCCTGGTGTTTTCTGCCCTTTCCAACCCATTCACCAAACAGGAAAGACAAACTCACATTTGAAACAAATCAATAGTTGTGAATTTTCTAGCCCGCTGTTTGTGTTCACGTCACCCACCTGGAGTTATTTAACGCTGTCACTGATGGGAGAATGTGCGATTTCCTATCAAGTCCACGTTGATTCATACATCAGGTCAGGTCTGCTTCTTACGAAACACATATGTGCTAAATAAAAAACAGAAATAAGATGTTTTATCTGCATTAGTCAGTCATTCGGGGACAGAAAACTGCATCTCATGGTTTTTGTGCCACCCGTAGGAATTTCACCAGAATTGCAAGACATATTTTTCCAGGTCGATTCGGGTTGTTGTGTCTCACAATTCCCAACTAATAAACTTTTATTTACTTTAACATAATATCTCCTCAAAACCTGATTTTTATTACTGGACATTTAAAGAGAAACGAAATGGTATTAAATTGTTGCACACAAATGACTAATATGCGTTTATTCCTACCACAAGTCATTCATAACATATCATTACTATAAACTATATATTATATTTAATTTGTTATATTGTTATGTTATGTTATATGATTGTTATGTTTCCAGCACGTGTGATTTGTTTTATCTTTCGTGGCAACTTACCCATGAGGTCAAAACTGGAGCTTAAAATCTCAGAGCAATATTTACTGTAACCAAATGTTGATCTGTTGTTGATCTGAAAACAAACAGTGTTAAAGAGAGACGAGGAATCAAAACAGAGCATCACATTTAGAAAAATCAAACATTTTAATATTTTAAAGTCAAAACAATCACATGGAAACATTCATGAAAAACATCCGTCATATTTTCACGTGTGCGGCTTTATTAAGCCTGTTTACAGTGGCTATGAAATATCATCATTTAAACAACGTTTCTTATAAATATAGCACTTTAATATGTCATCATACGTCTGGGTACAGACAGTAAAATCCATCTGAACTCACACAGGAAAATAAAGACATACTTTATACTTGATTGCGCAAAAACATGAAAAGCAACGGAGTTAAATAAATAAAAACTATGTGAATTTGTGATCATTTCCTACACAACTGAGTCACATGGGAAACAGCCAGACAAACTGAACTGCCTGTTTAATCTGAACATAAAAGCAGCCTTTCATTTTGAGACAGTTTGGCAAGGTTAGACAAACATGCCTTACACACACACACACACACACACGCACACACAAACACACACACACACAAACGTTTGCATATGTGCTTTATAAGGACTCTATAAATGTAATAATTTTATACTGTACAAACTGTATATTTTAAACCCTCACAGACAACTTTTTCCATTTAAATAAATAATCACAATTCGTGTTTTAAAGTGATTTACACAGGATGTGTCCCCAAAAAAATCCGTTGTACACATTTGTGTCCTTATAAACCACACATTTAAAACAATTGTCACTCTTACACACACACACACACACACACACACACACACACACACACACAGAATATAGGAAGAGTGGAGTGCAGCAGTCTGTATCTCTGATGTTCATTTACTTCACTTTCATTTAAAAGCTTTAGAGCAGGAGAGAAAGAGAGAGAGAGAGAGAGAGAGAGAGAGCAGACAGGCCTCTTCAGACTCTCCCGCTCGATTTGAACCCTCTCACTGCATCCCTGTGTTATTTGGCCAGGCCGATCTTCTTGGCCTCCGTCTCATAGATCAGAAGTCTCCACATCTTCACTATAAACACCTCTGCCTCCTCATCCAGGACCTGCAGGTGCAGAAACACGTCTGAGATCTGAGAGGAGCCGTTTACATCACAAACACCACCAGTATTAAAAACATCCATGTTCTGCTTCCTGTTCATTACGGTCAAACACTGTCATGAAATATTATCATAACAAAATATTACGATTATGAAAAACATGTTGCATTTTGAGAATGACAAGTTTGAGGAGAAAATGAGCTAAACTCTGAAGAAAGAAAACTATGATGTCACAATGTAAAAAAATGCAAACAAGCCTGTTTAAGGACATTTAAGCAGAATAAAATTTGTGTAGCTTTCTGGATTTGTTGAAGTCTAAGCATAGGCATGCACAGGCTGAGAATAAGGTGTGTGTGCGCGTGTGTGTGTTACTTTCCATCGCCACATCATCCAGTATTCCCTCCGGCGTGCTGTGAGCCATGACCTGCAACACACAGAACACACACTAATACACAGAACAGAGATGGACTGCACATCTGAGCCGACACCAAACACACACCTTAGAACACACAAAGTCCACCAGCGTGGCTTCCTCCTCCCCGATGTATTCAATGATTTTTTTATTGATCCAGGGTCGAATTCTCCTGTCCATTAATGTCTGTGTGAGAACAGAGATCATTAACCCTCCATTCATTCCGTGAGCGTCATGCATCATCATTTATCTCACCGTGTCCAGCACGCTCCAGTCCAGCGGATAATCAAACAGCTCCTGTTTCACCGTGGGGATTTTCTCAATCAGACTCTTGATGTGTTTTCGTTTCTCCTCAGTGTTTACTCCAGGTCGTGACCCTGTCACCTCCGCCCCATCGAGGCTCAGCCCCCCCCTCTCATCCTCACTGTAGTCCAGAGGCACCAGCTTCCTCTTTTTGGGGGCTTCCTCCACCTCCTCGTCATCAAACGTATTAAAGACGCTGTCGACCGTAGCAAGAGCCTTTCTGCGTCCTGTCGGGGGCATTTTTGGACTTCCTACAGCACCTGAGAAAGACAGACAGAAAAAGAGAGAGAGAGAGACAGAACAGTGAGAAGTACATTTTCCACATTAAAATTTTTGTTTATTTGTGTTTAAAAAATGTTATGTTGCTCATAAAACTCACAAAAAACACAGAACTCTTATACAGCTGTATATCATTAATATCTTTTCCAACTTTAACACTGGCCCAAAACTCTCCTCTCAGTTCCTGACAGGAACAGCTAAAGAAAAGTTTAACAACACACAGACCCAGTTTAAGGCTCAGGCCTATTTTAGGCTTGCGTTCTTCTGTGGGTGGAGCCTCATGCGATGAGTTCTCATGCAGAGCATTGGTGCCGCGTGGTGATTCGCTGCCAGGTGAGAGGGGCGTGGCATTGCCACTGGCTGAGGAGATGGAGGGTGCAGCGGTAACGGGTCTGAGGGTGGGCTTCAGACATGGCTTTGCATCTCTGTCTTCAACATCATCATCATCTTCCTCTCGGTCTGTGATGTTATTGTCTGAGGAGTCCGCCTCCCGCTCTGCGCCTCCTTTTCTTTGATGCTCCTCACGGGAGACGTCCAGCATCTTCTCTCTCTGGTCCTGCTTTACAGGAGGCTGACGATCCCTCGCTGCCTCCTGTTCTATCTTTAAGACAGGAAAACACTGTTACACACACACTCACACATACATACACACACACACTCACTCACACATACACACACCCTCACACATACTCAGACAAACTCACATACACACACACCTGCACACAAACTCACATACACCCACACATTAGCACACACTCACACATACATACACACACACATACATACACACACACTCACTCACTCACCCTCTGAAGTTCAGCATCCGGGTCCGGGTGTCCCTCTGCTAGGAGTCTCTGCCTGATTTCCTCCAGTTCATCTTTCTCTCTCTTTCTGTCTCTCTCGTCTATTTCTTGTTCTTTTTCTCTGTCCCTCAATCGCTTCTGCAATGCACTGCCCCTGAGAGAGAGAGAGAGAGAGAGAGAGAGGGAGAGAGTGCACATGATTGATCTGTGCACAGGAACCGTATATATCTGTACTGCTGTGTACTGACACACGTCTGGTCTGCACCTGTAGTATTTGGGATCATCCCGGTCATCGTCATAATCCTCCAGGAATTCTTTCAGTCGTTTGGCTTCTTTTGTCTGCAGGAAAACATGCGAAAAAATTTACCCAGAATTCACTTGGTGACAGACTCATTTTTATGTGTTTCCTGAATTAAATCCTAACAGCATTAACTCAAATCAGATCAGATAAATCTGGATCTTACAGGCTGGGTTTCATTGGTGTTTGGTTGTGAATATCTCAATGACTCACTTTTTTATCTGGCTATTAATAGCGTAAAATTAGACTAACTTTGTGAACCTCTTTGTCTCACAAAGAGCACAACAGCATTCAAAAGCAGTTTTACCATCTCTCTGTGTTTTTCTTCCTCTCTCTCCGTTTCTTTATTGTAATCTCTCGTTTTTTTCCTCTCTCTGATCTCCCAGTTCTTCAGGCGCTGAAAGACAAAATTTACAGCATTTGATCACGTTCCGTCACAGACGCGGTGCTGCATTTAAAAATGAGGGCAGATTATTTAGAAGCAGGACACAGGTTCCGTTTTTAAAACTAATAACCTATTCTGCTAAATGTGGTTGATGAGGGCGGCTGCGAAATGCATCAGTGAGGTAAAACAGCTTTAAAATGGATGGATGTGCACATGTTAGGCTGCTTAGAGTTCACATGCAGATGTTTACAGTAAAGTATGTGTGAGTATTTGGGAGTTAATATGTCTACATTGCAGGCGAGACTGTTGAAGATTTCGAACCTCCTGATAGGCCGCCTCTTTCTCGCGCAGCTTCCTCTCCAGCTTGCGCCGTTCATACGCTTCCTCTTCATCCTCCTCTCTCTCTTTTTTCTTCTCTTCTCGACTTCGCTCCCTACAAAACACAAAGGCGCCCACACACAACACTTATTCCATACATCAGAAACTAGCAATTACACTTGTGACAGAAGATAAACAACACTTTATCTTCGGCTACAGAGACAAAGGTTCTAGAACATCCTAAACTTAAGCTTCTTACTGTTTTTTCTGGGTTTATGCAAAAGTTTAGACAAGTGCACCAAGTGTTACTGGTGTCAGTGTTGTGTCTGTATGCTAGTCACAAAACTATCATTTAGTTATTGGCAATACAATTGAGGTAAAATAAATAAATCTTTCATTTCATAAAGGGACACCTTGATCTGCTTCTGTCTTTACTGCGATCACGACTTCTCTCTTTCCCTTTTTCCTTCACTCTCTCACGCTCTTGTTCTCGTTCTCTCTCTCGCTCCTTTTCTCGTTCCTTCTGCCTTTCTCTCTCACGCTCCTCCCTTTCCCGATCGCGCCGTTCTTTCTCTCGCTCTCTTTCTTTGTCTCTTTCTCTCCTCTCTTTATCAGTCTGCTGTCGTTCTTTCTCCTTCTCCTCCTCTAGTTTCTGCAAAGTTTAGAAGAGAGAGAGAGAGAGAGAGATTAGTTAACATGAGGGTGAGAACACACATTTAGAACAAGGCCAAAGTTCCACAATCTCCCTGGAAACAGAGTTAAGTTTAAAACAATAAAGCCAGTGTCTCAGTACAATAAAATCCTATAATATAAAAAAAACAAAACACATACAGTCAAAAAGGTGTGAACGATGAAAAGTGACAATATTTTTCCATTTCTGCTTCCTACAAAACCAGATACAAGTATTTCAACATTTATGATATGAATGTTAATTTATACATGAACAAATTAATATATACCAAGTATTTAAGTACTTAATGTTCTGAGTAATTGAGTAATCAATGGGTATCAAAGGTTTAAAAAAACATTGATAGGTGTTTATTTTTTACAGCATATCAAATCCTGACTGATTTTAGTATTACAGACATTGTAACACCCCTTCACCACAGATACTGGGTTTAATCCCAAAATAAATAACAGCTAAGCTTTCATCCACTGTTCTGCTTCATGGCGACACATAGTGACACTGTTTTCCATCCAAACACATTCACTTCGGTCAAATGAATGAAACAGAGATAGAGTCTCACCCATGTGCTGTCTTCAGTTTCCATCAGGCCTCAGTGGACTTAACAAACATTAACAAATAAATACACAGATGCCGGCTGCTCAGAGACTGACAGGCTACAACCAAACTAAAATAACAAATAAGAGAGACAATGACTGAAGCTGAGTGTGTTTCTCAACTCCAGCCATGATGAGACACACAAGCAAAAACAACAAAACAGACAAAAACCAAACAGAACTACAAGACGAAACCAGAAGATGAAGGTGTATGGAGGTGAAACTTATCTTAATAAAATCTATAGGGACAAGGTTTAATGTTGGTGAACTTACCTCTATGTTTAAAGTGTGACTTAAATAAACAGATATGGGCAGATTTAGCCCTTTAGTGTGTGTCAGTAACACAGAAAAACATAGACAAAGGAGATGAAGAACACAAAGTTAAATATGATAACCTTACCCCAGTGTCTTCAGTTGTGCGTGTGCTGTGAAAGGGCGCCCCCTTCAGACCGCAGTGAAAAATACTGCAGTGGTTATTCAATCCTGCGCCTCTCATTAAACCACATTTATACACAGAGGACTCACAAAGGTTCACTCAGCTCTGCCTACAGTCAAGGATGTGACTTAATAAAATCTTGAGATGAGCGCACGCACACTCAGAATTACAATTTGCTAATCTCTGGAGGTCCATTAAAGTCCACATAACATTTAGGTCGCATTATCCCATGCAGTGAAGAGAGTTTAAGACCCAGAGCCAGTTGCATCTTTGCAGGTCTTCCAGAAGAGAGCGCCCAAAACACGTAAGGTAGAAAAATAGGTTCATACTTACATCCTTCTATTCCGGTACGTTTTTCCAAACCTCTGATATTCATCTTGCTTTAGTCACCATTTGACCTCTACCGTAACGGTGGGGTTTAATGAACAGATTAGCTTCAGAGCGAGGTTTACAGTTAGTTCATGCACTTACTGTGTGGTAAAGCTAGTCTGAACTGAACCTTTTTCTCTCATTGTTACCATTTAGAGGAACAAACTACAAGACTTCTGTCCTCTCCGCTTTAAAACTAAATCATCTACAACAGTGACTGCTTTAAAACAACTTGCAAAGCGATTACCTGACATATCTACATTTGTGTTGTTACACCGTACACTCAAATGCAGCCGGGAGGAAAAATAAATTAATTCAAGAGGCATTTTTTTCATTTTCCTAAACGGGTGTTTTGGTTAAGCTGAAAAGTTTTTTCTGAATGCTTATAAATTCACAGTAAATCCATAAAATACTTTCCTGAAACCTACTGTATCCTACTTTCCTACTGTATATCCTAACTATATACGGTATATAACTACATATAAAAGTAAATAAGACAATGTGAAGTTATACTATTGATTTATGTGTGAATTCACGGTCTCTGTTCAGATGCTTGTGTGATGTTACATTAATGTCTTCAGTCCACAGACTAGGAGGCACAGAAAGAGAGGCAAAAAAGGAGTGATACCTTGTGCGTGTCTCTGAATTTGCTAATCTCTCTGGATATAAGGTCTCGCTTGTCTTCCTCCAACTCCATGGCATTTATATCATCCTAGGGTTAAAAAAACAACAGCATCAACTTTAAAACCCAATGTATAGTAGCAAAAACACAAAGGTGCTGCTTCTAGCTGCTGAAGCATCTTGTAAGGTTGTGGGTTCGAGCCACAAGAACATAAACATCATCATCACTTGATAAAAACTATGTGAAGTAACCTGCAATTTTATGTTTAAACAGAGATGGCGGTAGAGAGGCAGAGTTCACAGATTGCTGCAGTAGACACATGAGGGAGTTAGTATGATGGTTGTGGTGAAAGCAGAAATACCTCCTTCTTCTCCTTTCGTTTCTTGCGTTGATGTGCTTCAGCATCCTGTGAGGAGGCTGTGAGTTCGCTGGAGTATTCCCGGATCAGGCCGTCTATAGCTCCCTTCACTATCTGGTCACGTCTCTTCGTCTCCTCCCCTAAAACCTCTTCCTCCTCTTCCTCCTGAGCCTCTTCTCTGCTCTGAGGGGCCTTTACAAGGACATGATTTTGTGTTTACTTCTTATCTTACATTTCATACTTCTATATACAAACTTCTATAAATGGAAAGATTCTCCACTAAGGCTTCTGTTCCACAGAAGAAGCAAAATCATTTTGGCTCTATTAGCAAATGACGTCAGTTTCTTTACGACTTTTCAAACTCCTACTGATGTGGAGAATGTGTTGTATTGATTTAACAGTGCAGCAGAGATCTGCAGAGGTCCGCTCACTCCATTTGGTCTCCTCTGACTGGCCTTCCAGCTCTCCAGCTGAGCTTTGGTCTTTGCGTCCACCTTCACGAGGAGCTTCTTGTCACCCACTTGCAGCTCGTGAAGCAGTCGGAGAGCTCTCAGCGTCGACTCCGGCTCCTTATACTCACAGAAACCAAATGCTACACACACAGTAACATCAGCGTAACATCAGACCACACAAGATGTATGTTTAGAAAAGATGATGGTTAAGATCTTCTTAAACACATGTTAGCTAGAACTATGACATCAGAAGAAGCTCTTAGCATAAACTGGGAAAGAACATATTCTGTTTACCTTGCAGTTTTCCAGAAGCCCCCTGGACTCGTTTCCAGCTAAGCACAAGACCACATTTCTGGAGGAAACAGAACAACAACATGCAAACACACTCAATCTGAGCGGTGACAGCTTCTGACACTACCATCACCAAGGTTTATCAAACAGTCCACCTATTGGATCACATGTTTCAAGGAAACTAACCAACAAATGGTTAACTCTTGTGATGCAGTCTGTTCACAACAGGTTGTGCATAACAACTTTAAGCTCCTCTGAGACTCAAAACACAACAAAGAAAGATGTTCTCAGTCTCTCAGTCTGTTGTAATTGGATGAGGCCTGATGTCCTAATACTCTGCAGCAGAAACACTCACCGCCAAAAGCTGACGCACTAACATGTCAGAGGCCTTTTCTGAGATGTTTCCAACAAACACTGTGGTGGTCGGTCCTGTGCTGGCGGCTGTTCCGTCCTCTGAGCTCTTGGTACGAGTGGATAAAGTGTCTGTGGTCTGACCTGTCATCTTCTGAACCATCGGCATGGCCGTCTGTACCAAAACCTGTGGCACATTTCAGAACAAACAGCAGAACTGCCACACTAAAGACTTGCAAACTATAATGTGTATTATTATTAAAACCTAATAATATATGGTTAGATTTATTTGTATATTATTAATATATTTGTTTCCTAACTAATAACTGTGACCAGTTTAAATTATTCATGTTAATTCTTTTCTCTTAACCTATAAAACATGTTTTATGTTAAAAAAGTACGCTTCCACCAGTCCCTATTCAATATATACATTCATAATATTTCTCCAAAACTCTCTTCAGGAATTTCCAGGACTAGAAAATACAATTCCTAGATATTTTTAGGTCTTCAGTGATTAAATTCCCAAATTCCTGCTCCCAGGAAACTCACACATACCGCAGGAGGCATGATTCCCACAGGAACTGGTATTACTGGACTCGCTGAGCAAAAACACAAATGTATCTCAGTTAAACCCAAAACTTCCCAAGACGGTTCTTAAACCTAAACTGTGCAGTCTGTGTGATTTGCTGTTAAAAAAATGTAAAACCAACTCATTCTGTCTCTCATCTTTACCTGTGGAGACAGTGGTGGGGAACCGTGTAAACTGTGTGGGGGAAATGCCAGGGGGTAACTGGGGTATCTGGTTCAGATGAGGAGGGAACGACATCTTTTGCTTATAAAATGATCTGTGAGAAAATATGTGAAAATATATAATGAACCTCACCGGAACAAAGTGTTTCATGCAGTGTCATTCTTACAGTGTTGAGCAATAGTTTTATTAAGTTAATGTTAAGGACTTAATAATTATAAACACCTGCTGTCCAAATACAGTCACCTCAATAACCTAAACTGCATAATTTCTTTAATTCTACATTATGCATTGTTTTTCTATTCAAGAAGCAATGATGAACAAATACAACATTTTAATATCCCCGCACCACATGCATCCACACACACAAATGCACCATCTTAATACATCACTACAACTTTATATAAAATACTCATTCCTGCTCTTTATTTACACTTAGTATTGATTCAAACTCACCAGTCAGCGTTGCAGTGAAAACTGGTATCTGGTTTTTGCAGCAGGTGTGTATGTATAAAAGCCCACGTACAGTAAATGTATTAACGCTGTTCCTGTGATCTGGTCATGCGTACCTCTAATAATAAAGAGCATCTATAGATAAACCAAAGAAACAGAAGAAAACAGGTGGGACTGGAAGAGAACATGCAGGAGGGTGAAATAGTGGGCGTGGCTTAGTGGCCCGTTTGTTAGCTGTAATTGGTCAAGCTCCAATTGCGTAAATAATAATGTATAAAAACAAAACTATTATTCATTGTATTATTATTAAGTTATTTGAGTTATTCAAATATAGTTATATACAGTAATTCACTGTGTTGTCGCTTTGTTTCCAAGGCCGGTCATGGTGGTGGTCCAATAACATTCGTTTGGATTAAACGTGCATTATTATTATTTATTATTATTATCTGTAGATAGTATATTTTATTATTATGTTAGGTGACGATCAGTTAACATACTTACTTTAATAACGATTATACGGTTTAGGGCAGATATGCATTCTGAGCAACCAAGCGCCCCCTTAAGAAAGATGATATATGTGCCGTAGGAAAAGTCATTTATGTAATAATGTTTGCAACCCAATGAGAAAAACAACCCGGAACTGCTCCGATATACAGCGACATCGTTACTACAGCGCCACCAGCGTCCATTTACTGTATGCATTAAATGAATCTGTTTCAGAGACTAAATAGTGCACAGAAAAGCAAACCATGTCTTACCAGGGCAGTTTTACGTACATTAACTGCATGCCTTTACATGCATTATGTGCACGCACGCCCCATTTCATTATTCTAGCAAAGGACCGTATGTCTAAAAACTACCCTCACGAAACACAAGATGGAGACAAAACGCTAAAAATACGGACTTTGAATGCCACAATAACTGTAATTTCAATTAAAAGCAGTGAGACCTATTTATTATTAAATACAGGCCACCTTGCGTGATTTCGATGTCGCGATTTTATTACGTCATCAGTTGTTCTAACATGTTCACATGTTCTCACAGTTGCAGAAATGGAAATTTAACGTAAAGATTGAAACAACCTTTTTTAAAAACAGCAAAAATATACGCTTTCACAATCACTATGAAAATAACAACCGAAAGCAGGCCAGCTATGTATGTTGTCAACAACAGGACAACACATCGTGACTATTGGTATTCCAGGCGTCTCTGTATTACATAAATATTCTGTCACCCAGTCATGATATGGACACTGGATCTGTTTTCCACTGGGCAAGATCGTCAAACAAGCCAAAACATTTAGGTGACGGTGCAGAGATGGAAATTTCCAACCTTGCGAACAGCCGCCGCATGAAATGCAGGCCGGTCTAAGCCACGCCCTTCAAACAAACCCACGCCATCGGAGCTTCTGATTGGCTGGAGGGAAGGTGTGTCATCGAAAACGTGAAACGTGTCATAGAAAAACGTGGCTGTTAGCGGAAGTGACCCGTTTCTTCATCGCGGCTAGCTACTAACAATTACATATTGAGGGACTGTTAAACTTGGGGGGCGTGTGACTTTACTTTCGGTATTCAGCGACTCATGAATATGTATTAAGTGGAAGATCCGAAGATAAACGGCGTGCGAGTGCTTTGCGATTCAATAGCTGCTACGGCAAGACCAGCGAAAGCCGCGCCGAGGGACAAACTTATTTTAGCCAACTCGTGTTTGCTTGGTCGCGTTATATTTTATAACTGTTTAATTCAACATGACCATGAGAGGACCGCTGTCCAGAGTGTTGAGATCCACGCTGAGATCCTGTCAACAGAACCGCTCGCATTCGGTCGCGATTTTGGGAGCTCCTTTTTCCAAAGGACAGGTAAGAAACGGATGAAATCAGACTTTCCAGAAAACTTCAAAACTTTCCAGACTTTTCGTTTAATAACAGTACGATGGTGTTTTTGTATCAGAAACGGAGAGGGGTGGAACACGGTCCCAAAGCGATCCGGGATGCCGGTTTGGTGGAGAGACTTTCAAATCTTGGTATGTGCATAACTCTCACTCCAGCAAAAGTTTGAGGTACTTTTGCATTTGTAGTTTTAATTTATTACCTGTAGTATCCGTATATAAATCCCTATCCAGCTTTTAAAATCATTGGGAGTTAAGAAGGAAGTGCCGGGTTGGATGTTACATCATCCAGCTGTACAGTTGAATGACCCGGGGTTACCGAAACGACCTCCACAGCTCGTTTTCACTTCTTGGCAATGATAAATTACACGTTTAGCAATTTAACAACTTTATTAAAATAGTTTTTTAAAAGGAACTAGTTTAACGTGAGTTTAGGCGGGATGGTTGATCTACAGTATCTACGTGCGTCACGCGTCATTACGTAGCAATGGCTTATTATCGCATACAAAGGTTTGGCTGAAGGTTAGGTCGGGTTTTGTTAGTTGTTTAGGCTGGTTGTTTAGTTTGCGGTGGTTGTAACCAGGCTAGTGTAAAATGCATAACATTTTGGCATCAGATGCAGGCTGTGTGAAATTTGTGGACCTTAAAACGGTCCCGGGACGGAACGTGAAATGCAGACAGAGGCTATTTTGGGTCGTCGCGGGTCTCTGGTGAGATCATGCATTTCTGTCGTGTACAGTTTCATTGTTAATGCATGTTTGCATTTAATTACCTTATATTTATATACTTATATTTATAATCATATAAGCTCATATAACTGCGTTAAAGTTTTAGTTTGTCTCACGCACAAAATCCGTGAGCAAGTCTTCATCTTTCTTTTTTGCAAATCATGGTTTATTTATTTCCATGGTTTATTTTAAGAGACTGTCTGATTGGATCTGAAGGGAAATTTGAACAACCGAAAGTTTGAACCGAAAGTTTCGCCTTTGAACGCAACTAATGTAAAAACAGTTTGTGCCAAGTTTTGAGATGGTTCAAGTCGGCTTGAGTTCACGAGGCATCTTCAGTATTCGTGGTTTAAATTACACGTTTCTATTATTAGGCGGTAGTTATGAGCTAAATAAGTAATGAACGTACTTTCCATTGTTTCATTCTCTACCGGGAATGAAAGCGGTTAGACGAGCTGTGCGATGTGACCGCATCTGTGGGAACCCATGAAATGACACGGAATATATTCATGTAAATGTGCAAGAAACTAAAGTCTGATGAGATATAATCATAAGATGCCAAAGTCAGGAAGCTGTGGATCGCGTACATGTCTGCGCCGCGCCGTTACGTAATCACGCGTCGTGCGTGTAACGCGAGCGTTCCCGCTATCTTAAGCCTATGAGTTTTTCCATTGGGGGGTACAAACAAGTGACGCTTTTCATGGCGCATCAAAGGACCCCGAGTCACCTTAGCTGTGAAGGATTTACTTATTATCGTGGATAAGCGTTAACTTTAGATAAAGCCTTAACTGGACTTCAGTGTTCAGGCCACTGAACAGTACAGGAGGTCACCATTAAAAACTGATGTAACTTAACACTGTCAGTGGATATGTTCTGGTTCTGTTGAGCCGGGCCTCATCACCTGTTTACATCTTCATCAGAGTCTCAGATTCGGTGTCCCTATATGTCCACTTGGCTTGGTCACCTCCGTGAGTGACAGAACCAGATTCTACAGAACCAGAATTTGCTTGTACCCTTATTTTTGTTGATGTCTCTTTATTGTTTTGTATAGATTACTCTGTGCATGATTTTGGAGACCTGAACTTCCAGCACCTGGAGAAGGATGAACCCTTCATGCACGTCCCGTTTCCACGTACGGTTGGACGGGCCAGTCAGCTTCTGTCTGGAGCTGTGAGCAGTGCTGTGGGGGCCGGGCACACCTGCATTATGTTGGGGGGAGACCACAGGTAAACACACACACACACACACACACTTGATTATGCATGTTTTCCATTTATGTAATGTTTTTTTGTAACTTCCTATAGTTGTATGGTAGAACAAACTTGTATAACTACCTGTATCTTATTATTATTATAACTGTAACTAACAGTTATCTATCACACTGTTGGTTCAGTTTCTACATACCATTTATAATATTGTTGCTTTCAGTGTTGAGACTGGGATCAGTTGTCTAGAATGGGAGTTCAATGGGATGCATGTTTTCTATTGTACACCCAATCCTGTAAAACAAAGCATGACTGACACTTTAATCTTTCCAGCTTGGCGATTGGTTCAGTTGAAGGTCATGCCCAGCAGTGCCCCAATTTGGGTCTGATCTGGGTTGACGCCCACGCGGATATCAACACACCTCTGACTTCACCTTCTGGAAACCTTCACGGCCAGTCTGTGGCTTTCTTACTTAAGGAGCTGCAGGACAAGGTGAACAGCCATTATCCATAGATTTGCATCTACAATTCAAAAACATTCAAAGCGATTAATAATCTTTCATCTCTGCCTCTCCCTCAGGAACTGATCAGTTTTGCTCATCTAACACATTATTTCTTTATATTCCCCCAGATGCCAGAAGTTCCTGGATTTTCTTGGATAAATCCTTTCCTGAAGGCCAGAGATCTGGTCTACATCGGTCTCAGAGATGTTGATCCAGGAGAGCAGTAAGGACCTTGTTCTGTCCCCGAATGTTTTGGTTCATAACTGCAATCAGCTGCGTTCCGTTTCATTGAAATGTCTCTCTTTCTCAGCATCATTCTGAAGACTCTGGGAGTTCAGTACTTTTCCATGCGTGACATTGACAGAATGGGCATTCAGAGAGTGATGGAGGTCACGCTGGATCACCTGCTTGCAAGGTAATATTCCAGAAACTTTCAGAATTAATAACAAACACCGCCAAAAAATGTACCTGCAGCTGTGCTCCATATAGTTGTGTGAATATGTACTTCAGGCATTTAGCAGACGCCTTTATCCAAAGCCACAGTTTCAAGAATAGTTTCATTTCTTCACATTCTTGACATTGTACGTCACAAACAGCTCTAGCTCTCTAACCTGACTAACAAGTTTGAGATCATCTGTTAACAACCACCACTATTACAAATGATGAATTTTTAATATTTCATACATCTCAAAACAACCAGTGTAATTTTAAACTGGTTTTTATTTTAATTCAGGAAGCAGAGACCTATTCACCTGAGCTTTGACATCGATGCATTTGACCCCTCACTTGCTCCTGCCACCGGGACCCCCGTCAGTGGTGGGCTGACCTACAGAGAAGGCATCTACATCACAGAGGAGATCCACAACACCGGTACAAACCTAGAATTCATCAAATGAAGTGTTCCTGTTGCAAAATTAATGTTAGCATTGCAAAACTTAAAACACATACTTAAAAACTTGGTCACTTTGGATAAAAGCATCTGCCAAATGCATGAAAATAAATGCAATAGAAGAAGATTATATAGAATTTCATTTGTAAATAAATCCCTAAACGTAATATTGTGATTATATTCTCATGTTTTTGGTACTGCACAGGTTTGCTGTCTGTGATGGACCTGGTTGAGGTAAACCCAACACTGGGAGCGACACCAGAGGCTGTGGAGGCCACAGCTAGCCTCGCTGTTGACGTCATCGCATCGGCTCTGGGTCAGACGCGCGAGGGCGCCCACGTCACCTTCCAGAAAATACCAGAACCGAAAGAAGACACAGAGTTACGGCTGTAGTGAGGCAGAGCGAATCACTGAGGACAAAATACTAAAAACCTCATTTGAGGACAAATGAACCGTTTTGCATTCCAAAGCCTAAACGGCAAAATGAGAGGTTTGCAGAGACAAGCGCCAGGCTAACACTTTAACTGGAAGATTTCTGTAGTTTTGGTTGTGAAACAATCGTTTTCTCACTGATAGACTGTAAAGAATATGGGAGAGATCTGTTGTGTTCTTCTGATTAGACCAAAAAGAAGCAGAATGCAGAGATTTAATACATGCTAGTTTCAGTTTAACAAACATCTAAGCTCTGAGACCGAGCTTTCTGAAGAATTAAAAATATATTTAAGTTTAGTAGTGTTACCCAACCCCCTCTGGACAGATTTATTGGGTAGCTAAATTGGGTCATACCACAGAAAAAAAACAAAGAAATATTTTCTTAATGAATTTCTTTAATTAAGCCATGTTTGCACTTTTGGACCAGATCTGGTTAAATTGTCTTATGTTTGCTTTTTGTTTAATTTTTATTGTAACTTTTAATGGATATTCTAATCCTATGAGTTTGTTTAGAACTGAGTGATATTTTTTAACAGTGCATTTAAGTTATTTGAGTATTTAAAATCCAAAATCTGTAATCAGTCGTTTTGTACGCATTCAGATTTGAAGTCACAACCGTCATCAGTGTTTTCTTAGTGTGGTTTGATTTGTTGTATTTTGCTATTCAGTAAAAATGTTGTTACAATAAATATTTTCTTGATGCCAGACTGCAGTGTGTCTTTAATTGTCTATGTTTTAAAATGTCTGACCCTTGCGTAAGTAGTTTGAGATGGACCTAAGTTTCGAAATCAAATTCTGAAGGCATGTTAAACGTTTGTAGCATTATAGTGTGACTGCTTAAAAGTAATGACTTCACAATTTTAAGTATTTATGTTTGTAGGGCAAATACTGTGTGGGGCAAGATACCGGTTAATGTTTAATACACAAACCCTAAATATTTGCAACAGTAAGAGTTAGGAATGCCCTTACAGACACTACTAACAAACTACACCAAATAGTTGCTCAAAAATTCAAATGTTTGAATGCTTGAAGTCACTATTAATTGTATTATTAACTGACAATTTAAAGAATGCCATTTATAAAAAACTTCTTTACTGAAGAACGAAAACAAAAGCTGAGTAGGCACATGTTAAGAAACAGTTTGTTCTATTGCTTCAGGTTGTTATTGATTTAACGTAATAAATGTAAACATGTCTTAACAGTGGATTCACAAATTAAATAACTGGTTCAGCTGGCAAGACATCAGTGTACCAAGGTGACCTGAGAGTGTTTTGGGTCTGGTATTTCAGGGTGTACCAAATGTTCCTACCACCCTGTTCTCAGCAATGTTTACATCCCTATCTGATGAGGGCCAACACACCCTTTTCTCGTCCAATCAGAGCTTATGAAACAAGTGACATGTGTTTGTTTCTCCCTCTGCTTTGGCCTGAAATTCCCACAGCTCTGTATTGATTAATGAGAGAAAAGCAAATTGATCCTTCAAAGGACAAACCCAAGCCTGTCACCTTTAATACATCACTAAGATCTGTGTGAAAATGTTAAACAACAAAATTCTAATGAGATAAATTATAATCAGATGAACTTTACTCAAGTTCTGTTAGGAAGTTTCATTAGCGTTTTATAGCAGTGGTCTGGTGAAAATGGGTTAGGACAGATAAGTCACACAATATTTCTGAATTTATTTCTCAGTTTTTTCACCAGGTCTTTCCTCAAACCATCTGACCATTCTCAGGTCTGGTATCTTCTCAAAGATGGTGTAGCCTGTCTCTCCTCTTTAAACCGGTCCTGAACTTCAGCACAGACACTGTCCTTGTTCCCACTCTGATAGCAGTACTTATGCTAATACAGCTTAAAATAACCTCAGTCCATCCATGTGACAGTCAAAGCCACAAATGTACCCCTGCATCGACACCGAGCCAGACACACCAGGAGAAAGGCAGATGTCCGTCACTCAGTCTTGTGTGTTTACTGCCTACTTTCTGAAGAACTTTAGGTAGACCACTGCCCCCAGGATGGCCACCTCCATGATAATAATCACCGACAACAGCAGTTTGTTAGTCATCAGTCTGTAATAACCGGAAAGAGGAAGTTGACACAGACCAACTTCACAAATTCCGTGAAACACATGTTAAAATCACCGTAGTGACGTGTCTCACCTCCGCGTCATCGCTCGCAGGATTTTTCTGCTTTGGCTCAGATTCTCGCCGGTGTTCACCAACTGAGATGGAGGAGTGAAGAGAGAGTGTGTTTACATGTCATACATTTGGCATTTGTGCAATTCACTATTTGATTACGTTATTAAACAATCTGCATAAACAATTGGTTTTGGCTTCATATTTGCAGATTTATGGGAACAGCTCGTCTAAATATCTCTCTTACTCGGCCTCTGGTTCGGTACAGTTGTCCCCTCTGTTCTCCCAGCTCCTCAATGATGTCAGTGCCAATGTGGTCCGTCTCTGCAGCAATCCGCTGACTCCTCTCAATGCTCTTTGTGGCGTTATTTAGACAGTCTGTTCCTTGAATGAGCAAAGACCGCTGGGACTGAAGATGAGTCTGTCCAAACAAAACAGTTTAACAGTCAGTACCAGTTTTAATATTACACACTGTGCTGTACAAATATTACATAAGTGTTGATGTCCTCCCTTCCTTATAACAACTGTATTTAAAATAATGTAAACATTACACATTTTGCGTAAAACACATTTTTGTTTGTCCTATTTGACTCTCAATGGTGCAACGGTCAGAACCTATTTAATATTAAACCACATAAGACAAAACTATCAATCTTAATTCAATGTGATCAATGATGTTCTATGAAACTTGAACTGCCTGTATTTCTGCAATACTATTTACACACCCAAAGCCAGGATCTGAATTCACTTCAGTTTACAGGCTTTAAATTCAGAATTGAACTGACAAGAATAAAAACTGACGATTCTCTGATCTTATAAACTACCTGCAGCGTCAGACTGTAAGACTCATAACACGTGTGGAATGCAGGGTTAATGCCACTGAAACATAATGACGATAAAGATCTCAGGTGTTATGTAACAGCAACTACTTACCACACATACATCCTAGGATTTGCTGTGATGCAAAGGCACGTTTTGGCCGGTTCTAACCAGCTCTTGTGTGAGCAAACGCCTAGATCAGACTAGCTCTGAACTGTACAGGTTGTGCCATTGAGCAAGGATGTAAAGTTTTGCATAAGACATGTTTATAAAGTTAAGAGCTGTAAACTGAATGCGCTCATGTCGTTTGGCTACTATGTTATGATAATTCTCATAATGGTAATTTCTGATATTTTAATTTTTGCTTCATGATCAATTTAATTTAATAAGGTAAATATAAATTAAGAACAAGCTCCAAAGAAGAGGTTTATGCCCTATCTAATAAACAGCAGCTAAGACTTTTATAAACATGCTGATAAATGTATCCTTTATTACTCTTCCTATAATATTTGTATGTTGGACACATGGTTTGGAATGGAATGAGAGTTTTGCATGAACGTGTTCTTTGATAAAGATCTGATGGGGCTCCACTTACACTCTGGTCATTCTGTGCAGCATAAACTCCTTGTCTTCCATCTCCAAAGCGTCCAGAGAGACCCGACGGTTCTGCTGAGCTGCGGACGTCTCTCTGCAGTTTGGCTAAATCTCTGCGGTACAGTCGAATCTTTGTGGACATGGGGTTCCTGAAAGATGCCGGAGCACCAAACAGTTCCTCTTCCATCCCCTGAAGCTGGAGGAGACATCAGACATTCACACATACTTAAAGAAAGTAGTTAGCAAAGTTTGGTTCAGTTCAGTACAAGAGAAGTTTTGTTTTTGCTTTGTTGTAGCTTTATTATTATTTTAAATTAGTTTTTATATTTACATTTTTAATTGTACATGTTAGGTTCAATTTTTATCTTACGTGCTTTTGTCATTTTATCTCATTTACCTCATTCATCTCATTCATGCCGTTTATTTATTTTTAATATTGATATACAAGATGAATTTATTTTAATTTCAGTTTTATTTTTAGTTCATAATTTTAGTGCCTCAAAAAAAAATGTATGCCTATGTTTGATATGATTTCTGCTATAGTTCTTGTTTCAGCGTAACTATATTATCCTTGAATACAAGGACAGGTACATTGGCTTCTTGACACATATAAATCATAAAATAATAACTGAAATTACACAGATGATCGTGATCATGGATTAAATTCATGAGTAACAATATGACTAGTCACAGCTAGTGAACTCAACTGCTCTAAACATCTTATGACGGAGATCAGTCAGTAGTGTTTAACTATGGAGACCGTCTCTAGTGTCTGGTTTACTACTGCCATCTGGTGTCTCAAACTGATACGAAAGCAAGTTCATAAACACCTTCATTTACTTATCAAAACATTATAACATTGAACATTAAACATTGTATAAGCATGACCTGTTATGCTTTCAGACATCCATAATCCCAAATAAACTTCCCAATCCATTGTAACATTTTCATTTTCAAGATTATTCCAATTTATGCAAGTTTCTGAGCCTGAAAATGGCCCATTTAAAATGTCTTTATATTTACATTCTACATTACCATAATAAACCAAGAGTATTAGTTGCATAAACTGTGTTATAACGTTTATAAAACATTCCCCTAACAAGTATTCCCCAGTATCAAATGCAACACTTGATACGAGCAGCACTCATCCCACAGTGAACAAGTATTACAGTCCTACTACAATTTACTCTTACCAAGTTTATTATTTTCAAGGTTAAAATGCAGGAAATTGTTTTAAATCATTTAATGCATGAGAAACACGCAAGTGATGTGAATTTCTGCAAAGACACAGATGCAGTTTTTCAACATTAGGACAGAAATGAAAGTGAATGTATTTACTCACAACTTCTTCAGCCTCTTTGAAACGCTCCTCAAAACTCCTCACTATTCTTTTCCTTTCCTCTGGAAAACAACACCAGTATTTAAAACAGACTGGGACAAATTTAACACCTCTCAGTTTTAAAATAACATTTCACTGGGTCAACCACACCAATACTGTTACATTGCAATGCAATGCAATGCTGAATATTGCAATAACGTTAATTTAACATCTATAAATGCTTTGTAACTGGACATAGTTAATGTTTTTGTTATGAGACAGAAACGTTCTTACAAGTTAAATTGCTATTCAGATGAAAATGATTTTATTCACCTCCTTGACAACTCTGCACCTGTTCAGGAACCAGTTTCACTTCATCATACAAACGTTTATACATCTCATGCAGCTTTTCAAACTCCTCTGAAGACATGACGAACGAAACCTAAAACTACTGTTTTTAAAATAAATGAAGCGTCAATGAAAACAGATAAAGTGCAATTCGTCGTGGTTTGATAATAATTTAAATAATCGTGTTTTTGGGCAAGACGTTTGACTCGAAGCTTCCGCGTGAGGCTTCCGGATTATAGATGCTTTTGATTTTGCCTGACAACAAAAGGAGAAAGAAATACCCAAACTATTGTTTAAAATATTTATAACGTGTAAAATGAGTTATGTAGTCATTTTTGGGTGCCTTTTATTTTAATTTAAGTACGTCCTGTCACCAAATATAACAAAATCACGTAAACATTTACGCAAGCAAACGTACAGACGTCTTGCGTGAGAAATGCATTGTGGGATTTGTATTTTACATTTAACAGCGAACCCAAATAAACCGTCTTATGTTTCTCACATGTGAACATTCAGTCTAAATGTCGTAAGACTGACAGAAACAGGGCGCACAAACATCAGCAATAAATCTGCATAAAATATTTATAAAAACACTATTAAAATACAAAGATAATTTGATTTTAATACATACTTTGTCATAATGCACAGGTTCACACACTTTAAAAACCATTTAAGCATCTTAAATCCTAAAAAAGAGCATGTATTACACCCCACTAGGTCCAAATGTATAACGGATCAGGTTTATGTTCCAGAAAAACTACAATCCCATGATCCCTTTGGCGCACAGCTGTTGATGTGAGTGGGAGGCTGAGCACATTTACACAGACAGAAACGCACGGGCTGACGATGATGATGGTGCTCGTTAGTATTGCGGGTATTTTAGGGCTGTTCGTACTGATATTGAGGTTGCTGTCTTCTCGTATCAGGTAAACACCGTCGATTTAGAGAGAAACATTTTAAAGCCTGTTTCTATTTAGATCGGCATGTAAGGGCTGTGCATGCATGCAGTCATTCGTTTGGTGAAACGCAGATTATAATACAATATAATATTATAATTAACATTAATATCTGAGATAGTGAGACTGAAATCTTAAGCTATAAACGATGCAGCCAGTCAAGCGTGTAGCGCAACGAGGTTTGAAAATAAAATCGTGTTTATTTATCAAAGTTTTGACCTAGTTAGCCATTAATCTAGCCATTATATAATGTATATCATAATGTGCATTTAATACAAATGTATTTATTGTATGTATCGGATCGTACAGATGAAGGTTGTCTCGCAGCGGACCCGCCTCCACTTAACATGAGCTGCTCTGGTAACTGACCAATAGAAAGCCGGCGTGGGCGGAGTTTCCCGCCCCCCGCACTATTTCATTGGTCGAGGTGGAACGGGGTGGAGTTTTGCGTGGGTCGGACGCCTTGACAGCTTGTGCCAAGTCAAAATTATTAGATAAGATTTAATAACACATTATGATGATCAAATCTACTTTTAATATGATAAGAAATGATAATTTTGCACTTGCTTGGCAAACAGCGTGTTTTACAAGGAAAGGTTTGACAGGAATGTATGAAATTATTAATGCACTTCTATGTTTTACCTCTCCTGAGATGCTCTTTGTTTTAAAGGAAATACACAGCTGGCGCAGTGTGTCGATCCACAGCCAGGTTAGATGGGAAGATTGCCTTAATCACAGGAGCAAACACAGGGATTGGGAAAGAGACGGCGCTTGATTTGGCATCCCGTGGTCTGTATCTATCATCATAACAAACAGCAGATGTTATAGAATAACATGGTTTTGGTAGTGGGTTATGTACCGTTATACAGTAATACCATTCAAAAGTTGTAGGGACTGGTTCAGCTTTTAAGCTGCAATCCATAACTTTTTGCCTCTTCATTGCAATCTCTGTTTAAAGCATTAAATTGCAGGTTAACTTATATACTTTCCTTATACATGTCAAATGAAGCCAAGCCAACATTTCCTGGGACATCAGACCTGACAGGTCAAATTTTAAATCATTATTATAAACTTAAGGGAAGCATTTTGAACACTGATCTGTTATGTTCTTGCTCAATAACTGATTTTTGTTTTTTAGCCAAAGCCAGTTATGGATTGCAGCTTTAAAAAATAAATTCTTCTTCAAATATACAGTCAAAACAGTAATATTGTTAAATATCATTTCAACTTAAATTACCTGTGATTGTAAAGACCCATTTACAGCATCTAGGTTACGGTTAACCCGTGTTCAACAGGTGCTCGTGTGATACTGGCCTGTCGTGATGTGGACAAAGGTGAGGAGGCGGCGACAGAGATCCGAACCCGTGTGGGCGGGGCTCAGGTTGAGGTACGAGAGCTGGATTTGGCCGACACCTGCTCCATTCGAGCCTTTGCTCAGAGGTTTCTGAGAGGTACTGCCTCATACACAACATATTTACAATTTGCCTTTCAAAACCAGATATTAAAATAAAAATGGTGTTTTTTTTCATTCAGAGGTCGATCAACTGCATGTGCTCATCAATAATGCCGGTGTGATGATGTGTCCGTATATGAAAACCGCAGATGGATTTGAGATGCAGATTGGGGTCAATCATCTTGGTGGGTTCAGGCAACACCTGTATCTGTTTTTCAGATACACTTAAAAAGTGATTTCCAGCCACATACATGCACACACACATTCTCCAGACAATATTTTCACAGATAGTTGTAGAAAAATCTACAGTCGATTTTTTAATAACTCACCTTTACATTTGATCTTGTTTAGGTCACTTCCTGTTGACATACCTCCTCATTGGTCTGCTGCAGCGCAGTGCACCAGCGAGAATCATCGTAGTTTCCTCACTGGCACACAATTTCGGCTGGATCAGATTCCATGACCTGCACAGTCTGGGAAGCTATAACAGCGGCCTGGCCTACTGCCAAAGCAAACTGGCTAACGTGCTCTTCACGCGTGAACTCGCACACAGACTCCATGGTGAGAAAACAACTCGGTTTACACTCAAAAACTCGGTTTGCAGACAATTTCAAATTATGAATTTTTGAATTATGTTTGAACAGGTTCAGATGTGACTGTGAATTCTGTGCATCCGGGGACCGTGAGATCCGGATTGGTGCGACACTCTACCATGATGTCAGTGCTGTTCGCTCTCTTCCCCATGTTCCTGAAGACACCAAAGGAAGGAGCGCAGACGTCCATCTACTGTGCCGTAGCAGAAGAGCTTCAGTCCATTTCAGGAAAACATTTCAGGTACATCGGAGGGGTAACAGGAGGCTGTGCATGAGAATGGGAGTTCTGCAACTTTCTACAATCAAAATCCCATCAGGATTCTGTTTTGGGGCAGTTGTGGTCACCAGTTTGATTCCCAATGCCATTTTTCTCTAAATAATATTAATGTTATTAAATCTTGTTATTAAATTTCTCTGTATGTTTCTCACAGTGACTGCGCTCCTGCTTTTGTGGCCCCTCAGGGAAGGAGTGAGGAGACAGCACGGAAACTCTGGGATGTAAGCTGTGAATTATTAGGCATTGAGTGGGACTAAATCTTTCGATTTGATTTCATTTCTTCTTCATTTAATCGCCCCTTTCATCATTAATGTTTTAGGTGAACACATGCTCTAAGCTGGTTTGACACACTTTTTGTACAATTTCTTCAATATAGAGCAGTCCAGTATAGAGAACAGAACAACCTACTTTGTTCCACCTTTAGTTAAATCCCAGCTAACAATTTTAGATTGCAAGAACGTTTGCATTAAGTAACAAAAACGTAAAAACACTTTCAAAATGTCCATTTTTTTAGACAATGTATTAACGTTATGGCTCGGTTATAAGAAGGATATTAAAACATTTTTATTTGTAACGTTCTTAAAACATTCCACTACCAACCTCGAAATAATGTTTTTGATATGATGTGTAAATGTTCTACTAACGTTACAGCAAGAATCGTTCACTGTTAGCTGGGTTTTCACCCCCATGCCCTTGTGTTAAGCAAGTATGACTTGATTCTTTATTCTTGTACAGATTTGTGATCGTTCTCAACTCTTTTCGGTTTGTATTTTGAAGCTTTTCTTTTCCATCTCAGTATTCTCACGTAAAGCTGCGTAACTTTTATACAGATGTGAAAAAGCTTTTAAATACTGTGATACATTCATGACTGGAAACAATATTTAAATATATACACTGGAAAAAAAGACTGTTTGTTTTTCTTTAATTGCATCAATACAAATATAAGAGTTTGTTGGAACGTGATATCAACAGATAATCTTATGCTATTATAAAGAGGGTTCATTTTTCAAACAGACTATTTATAAAGCTTACAACAGTCATTTATTTACTTAAACCTAAAATTGTTTCTGAATATATTCTTTTCAGTATATAAATATAAATTTGGTTTTTTAATGAATAATCAAGGTATTAAATTATCAAATGTCTACAGGAGTTGGTTATAACATTAATGGTTATAAGTTAATGGTGTGTCATTGCCTTGACAATAGTTCCTGATGCTCTGAAAGCCACTGGTAACAGATGATATGCATGACAGAGTCACCTGAGCTGTCAGCTGCCCACATCACCTCCTGTACCAGTGGAGCCGACTTCACCAGCTCAGATTCACAGACAGAAGAGACTGCAGATACTCGTTCATCTACAAGGAGAAAAGGGATGAATGGAGTAGATATTGAGAAAACTTGAACTAGAAAGTGACATTTTTATATCAAAAATGTGACCTCTGCATTTGCTTGAACACAGCTGCCCCTTTACTAACAGATTTCTAACAAGTGGACAAAGAAACTTCACCTTGTTTTTTGCTTTCTTACACTCTTACACTTTCTTACAGCTTTCTCAAAGCTCTAGATCTTTAACCTGAGCATATAAAACACAATTTATTTAGGGAAGCGACATATTTAACCACAGCACACTTGTAATATCACAGCAGTGATTCATCACGATGTAACATTACGAAGTATCTCAGATAGTTTTACATTAGTTTGCATGGAGAATTAAATAAATCCGCACCTACGTTTTATGCTTTATCTCTGTTTGGAGGCTGCGCGTTCACGTGCGCGTGCCTGTATCTGACCATGTGCGAGTCACGTGACCAAACCATCACGTGAAGTCCTGCACTAAACTTTGAATAAATACAATAAATATATTCAATAAACATTTATACCTTTCGTGCAGAAGTTACTAGAAACTTTTTGAAACTTTTTGTCCACATTGTATTGAACTGACCGAAGTGAAACAGAAGCTGTTATTCTTTATTATTATTATTCTGTTATTATTTACACACATACACATTCAGCTTTACTGTACAGTATTATTCCAAACACACACACACATCATTATTATTAATAAACTAAAACCTACATTGTTCTGAAACCTGGAATCGTGAAACATATAAAGAAACATATAAAGATTAATTTGCTTTAATTATTTAAAATGTGAGGCAATTTCGACCAGATGACATAAAGGACCACGTCCTCAATCTCAGGGCATTTTAATTATTAATTCATTCATTTTTATATTTAATGGTGCCGTTTATAGACACCGTTTTGTATCGAGAACGTTCAAATGAAACGTTTTGATTTGTAACATTTTCAAAACGCTTCAACAACAACCTAAGAATAACGTTTGTGACATATTTCGTCACTGCTGTATTTCGTCACTGCTGTATTTCGTCACTGCTGTATCCAGACTGAGACAGTTGCTATAGCAACACTAAGACGAGAGGCGGGGCTCTCGCTGTCAGCGCCGGTCACGCGCACCGCGCCGATCGGTCGCGCGCATGACAGCTATTGTCCTCGCGCATAAAACGCGACACTTGCACGACCGAGAAAATCATGAACATCGGAAACGTAAGTAATTTGTATTATGTTTAATTTTATCGAGTTTATCAGTTAAGATTTATCAGGCTCATAGATTTGGCTGATAAATGCATTTAACATATAATCACATTAATATATTACAATGCAATATTTAACATTAATATTGATCGATTAAAATGACGAGAATAGGTTAAAATGATCTGCTTCACTGTCATGCACCGTCTTCTGTTCTCGCATTGTTTTAGATCCAATATAGGACATCCTGATGCTTTATTAAATACCTTCATTTACAAAACTATTATATCAGTAATGCTGTTTATAATATTTGTTTGTCATCATTGAACATTTGCATGAATGCAATATTATCGTTCCTGCAGGAGGACTATGTTGGGGAGATTAAAGGGGGGCTACGACCCACTATGAGGTTGATAGTGATGGGTATTGTTCACAAACAGCCGAAAAGGTTCGTATCAGACACACCTGTTTTGTTTTTCTCCCGTCCCATCATGTCTTGTGAACAACTGGGGTTATAAAGGATGCGCTCTGGCTTATTTAAAGATTATTAAACCAGTTTTAGTTCATTGACAAACATGCAAATTGAGCTACAATGTTTGGTTTTCCAGCTGTTGGTGTCCACATCCAGCGTGGAAAAAGGTCACATTCCCATGAACCAGACAGATCTTTGGAGATAGGAGACAAAAAACATGACATGTTTTTAATTTATTAATAGCATAATGTAGGTCGTTTCATAAACAAATACTCCAGAAACACAGAATGAAATGTAATATTTAATATCCCAAATATAATATAACAAGAATTCTTCTGGAAAAGCAAATACACCCATTTACAAGCATGGACTGTGTTGAAAAAATGTTTGTTCTGCAAGTAATTGATTAAACATGTATGTTTGTAGCATGGTTGTAATAGTGTCCAGTCAGTCTAAGAGTGAGGAAGATGAGAAAATCGAGGGAGATGTTGGTCTGGAGCTGAAGGTGAATTTTCCTGAAAGGGCTGTTCTTCGTAACGCCCGCTTGTCAGGACAGTGGGGGGCTGCGGAGACCGCCATCTCTTTCTTCCCATTTGCTCAAGGAGAGCCCTTTAAGGTGTGTGTGTGTGTGTGTTTGGAGACAATGATCAAGTCTGATGTAAATACAATCAGCTGAACTGTTTGTCTGATGTCTTGTATCTTATAAAATATATTAACTGTCTTTAGCTCATTGATTGTTTTTAATTCCTTCAGATGGAGATTGTGTGTGAGCACCAGCAGTTCCGTATTCTGGTGGACGGACGGCCCTTGTGTGGTTTTGCCCACAGATTTACTCATCTCGCGTCTCTCACTGCTCTCAGAGTCTGTGGAGACCTGCAGCTCACCAAAGTGGCTTAAGCTGAAGGAAATTTGTCATGATGACGGACTATTCGCAGAACCAACTCACAGTCTGGGTTTCAGAAACCTGTGGAACTGTACACGGTTCTCCTGAAAGCTCTAGAACTCTTTCAGTTGGTTTAAAATGTCTACAATTCAATGGTTCTGGGTTAGTTTTGGAGAATACTTTTGTTTTAGTAGCCTGTTATAATGAATTCTTTATTTTGATTGTATGTATTCTGAATACTTCTGAAGCGACATTCATCTCATCATTTTTAGCCATTTGTAGGTCTAACAAGAGATCTTATAGCTTAAAGTTACTAGAAAACTACCCAATGTACCACCTAACTGTTTTTGTTTTGCGATTAGATGTTCATTTTTTGGCTCTTTGAAACAGCAGCAAATGTGCCTTCATGTTTTCCTGTAGATGCACTTATTCAAAAGGATCTGGGTTGTTTGAAGCAGTGATTTTTTTTGCCTGTCTTAGGTTTGCATATCACAGTTAACGTCTTAGATCTCTGTCAATTTGCTCAACAGCAAGTTAAATCATTTTAATGAATCAAATTTGAGTGGCAATCACAAAAGCATGTTTGTTCATCTGTATGGACTGCAGAACGTTTTAAAATCAGAAAACTTTAGTGGCTTTTTGCACCGTGGCATTAAGAATGAAGCATTTTTAACCATAACTGAATGACCACATTAAAATTTCTAAAAGTCCTTTTAAAGTCTTTTAAACGATCGGTACCTATGCTCTCGCAATAGTCAAATACTGCATGTATTAAATAACTAGGTTCATAGCAAGTTTACTTTTACATCTACTTTTATTTTTTAACATCTAATAATGGCAATATGTAAACAGTAAATGTTTAAAAATAACTTCTGAGTTAACTATTAATGTGTGTGTGTAAGACACCCACACAGGGAGTGTGTCTGTGTATCTGTGTGTGTGTGTTTTGAACCATAGCAACAAACCAACAATCTTGTGCAAGAAATCCTGTCCTGTAACAACCTGCCAGCTAAAAGAAAAGCACATTCCTTCATTTAAAAGGGTCCCTTTCAAACCTGCAGGCGTGTTTATCAAAGACAAGATTCACAAAAGACAGGCTTCATATAAAACCTTTATTTGACAAATCCTGTCCTAATAAAAAGCATAGAAAACATAAAAGCACTGATCAGCAAAACCTCATATTACACTTTCATATTACATTCACTGAATGTATAAATAACGTTACCATCTGAACATCCTGATATATAAAAAAAAACTCTTTCCATAATCTTATTCTAACACAGATATTTAGTTACATAAACTCTATAACTTTTGCCTCTATGTCGCCCTCTCTGTTTGAAACATGAATTACAGGTTACCTTACATGCATTTCATTTCTTGAAGTTAACTAAAGTCAAACTGGCATTTGCAGTAAATTAGATCCAACAGCTTAAATTATTAATCACTGTTATAAACATAACATTTGTGGTTAGAACATGAGATTGTGTTGATCAGTTATGTACTTCCTCAATAACTGATTTTTGTTCATTTTTTAATCCCTCAAAGCTACAGATTGTCACTTTAAACTAAGCCAACACTGATTTCTAAACACAGCTTTGGGCGTAAAAGAAAGACAACAGAAATATAAAAAGCATTAACGTTTGTAGTTGTTTGTCAGTTGTATAAGTCTGTAGAATGATCAAATGATAACTTGTCTAATAGCTTGGATCCAGTCCGTTCTCTCTTCAGGTGTTGGGGCCTGGATGTAATAGTGTGTGTCCGTCTGAGTGATGATTTTAAAGAGGTTTCCTTGTATTTTACCTTTAACACCTAAAAATAACAAGAATGTCACTTCCATGCTCAAAGTAAACATGAAAACAGTCACATTGTTTCCATTACAACAAAACCTAATATGTGTGCTGTGTCACGTTTAGCGTTTCCTGTCTGGCAAAGTCTTTCTTTAGATAATTACTGACAACTGCTTAAACCAACCAGGTAATATTGGTAATCCAGCAGTAATCACAACCCCTCCGTAAGAGAGACGTGACACAGGTGTGACTCACCTGAAGGTACGCCGTTATCATCCAGCGCAGACACCAGACAACCGCGCAGAGAGACCCCGCCAACCGGTGTGATGTCATCCTGCAAAGGGTGGTCATCACAGGAAACAGACAAGTCAGCACAAAAACAAACAACAAACATATGATTTTAAACACAGCACAAATTACACAATGTCAGCACTTCATATTTCACACAGGCGTGTTATTGCCTGCGCTGTATAAGCGTCCTCACCTTGCTGGGGTCGTAGTAATGCAGAAAGCCAGGCTCCGCCCTCAACACAAACAATCTCACCTTCCAGTTCTTCACCTTGTGCCCCTGTAACACAGACGCACAGGTGAGCACAGACACACACACACAGACAGATGACAACACAGAGAAACACAGTTGATGCTGACCTGTTTAAGCAGGTAACCTCTCTTTACCACCTTGCCACTGAGCTCCACCGCAGACACAGATTTCTCCGCCTTCACGCTGCCTCTCTTCTGAAAGTTCTGAGACTGTGGAGAAAGAGGGCATCTTATATACAAACAGCTCCAGAAGAAGCAACACAACAACTTCTCAAATGTTTTTGTTATTCCACTCCATTTTGAAATAATGTGATTTCATCAAAGATGAAAGGTTCTATATTCCATGTTTTGGGAACTAGGGATTTTGGGAATCTAAGGAACTTACAAAGCAGTACAGAGCAGTAGAATCATCTAGGAACTGTTCTCCTAGAGCAGCATTGCGTAGCGCATCCGCGCTCCTGACCCCAACCGGCCGCAGGGAGCCCTCGTCCAGCAGCGCAGAGGCTAACGTCAC
>JBAJNP010002833.1:14313-44515 GCA_036877545.1 Yasuhikotakia modesta | reverse complement strand
ATGGAGATGAAGATTTCATTTTTCAGCACGACCTGGCACCTGCATACAGTGCCAAAACCACTGGTAAATGGTTTACTGACCATGGTATTACTGTGCTCAATTGTCGTGCCATCTTCCCTGACCTGAACCCCATAGAGAATCTGTGGGATATTGTGAAGAGAAAGTTGAGAGATGCAAGACCCAACACTCACCGCTGTCGAAGCATCCTGGGCCTCCATAACACCTCAGCAGTGACACAGGCTGATTGCCTCCATGCCATGCCGCATTGAAGCAGTCATTTCTGCAAAAGGATTCCTGACCAAGTGTTGAGTGCATAACTGAACATAATAATTTGAAGGTTGACTTTTTTTGTATTAAAAACATTTTTCTTTTATTGGTCGGATGAAATATGCTAATTTTTTGATATAGGAATTTTGGGTTTTCATGAGCTGTATGCCAAAATCATCAATATTAAAACAATAAAAAGGCTTGAACTACTTCAGTTGTGTGTAATGAATCTAAAATATATNAAAGTCTAATGTTTATCAGTACATTACAGAAAATAATGAACTATCACAATATGCTAATTTTCTGAGAAGGTACTGTATATCAGCCATAATCAGGGTTAGAAGTTTTTGTGTAGATGTTCTGTTAAGCAAATTTATGTGAGGTGGTAATTGGTCCAGGGTTGGGAGACTGGTGGTGGATGTCTGCACACAGATTTACAGCAGAAGGTGAGGCCTTTGGCCCCAAATAACACCACACTGAGAGCTGAGGACATTCATAAAGCAAGGGGTATTAAGGTGGGTTTTGGTCGGTTTCAACACCTCTCTCTTCATCCCTCATCTCTAATGAGGAACCACTCTAAAAACAAGCATGCTGAAAGGTTGACAGGACAGTCCGCCTTTCCTGGACTGACAAAATTACCAGGTATCTGCAGATTTTGGAAGCACCAAGTGGTGGCTTCCAATGTGCAGTTCAGACTGTTGCTATGTTTAACCAATGTGAGGCTGGGGTAAAATTAGCAAAGAGTGGATGCCTCCGTTGTCTTTTTCTGGGGGTGTTTTTATCTGCTGTTTGGTTGATGTCTCCTACCGGCAGCGTTTTTCATCTGATCAATCCTTTTGAAGACAGCCGTTTAGCATTCCTGACATAACACAGAATGTTCAGCTGATTTGCTTTTGAATCCTCTTAAATGCTTGTAAACCAGTAACATGCCAAGTTAAGACTTAAAGAATTATCAATTTGTTGCTGCTGTTTGTTGATCTTTAAGTCAAATATGAATTTGACTGTGCTGTGAATAAAATAAGTATAAAAATCTCTCTTTTTTGTCTTAACATCAAAGATAATTAAGGAAGTCAAATCTGTGGCTTAACAGGCAAGTGCATATAGGTACATATCGTTCAGTATGTTCAAATAGATGATTTAGAGTTGAGATTATGCTATTTTTATGAAGATTTACCACCTGCCTCCCTTCTCTATGATTTTCATTAATGAATTTTATTAATTTTGTGCTTGTATATTAAGGAATAATATACAAGATAAACTTCCTCGAGGTCTTGTGAAAAATGTGATTAATTTCCTTAATGCAAACTATTTTTTTGGTTGGCCACAGAAAGTTTAATCACTTATTGTGATATTGTCACAATTTTAGCATTTTTTTATTGGTCAGCATTTTATAGCAGTATCATTTCAGGATAAAAGCTATATCATGTATGACATTTTAATCACTTTATTGTCTGTTTTCAGTTAGCACTTCTACTGCTTCAGTGCCCATAACACTAACTCTTTTAGTAAATCAGGAAGACCCTGTTTCATTTAAACAAGGCTACATTAACACAAAGACATCCACTGCTAAATAAAAAAGATCACCTATTATAGGTGTAGTGAGAGCAGATCTTGCGTTTGCTGACTGTATCTGGTCTGGGTGAAGCTAAAGAATCATTAACCATGCCAGAAGAAAAAAGGGGTATGCTAATTGTGTCTGATTTCTTTCAGGACAAAAGCCTAATGTAAGGTTAAAGGAAGAGTAGAGATTACGCTGACTTTATTTACAATGAAGAGAATGTTGAGATGGTTCTCTTGTTGCAAGGCTGTCAGGCTGGAGAAATCAAAGCACACAGCAGACTAGCAGTAGACTAAGCCCTGGTAGAGGGGGAACGGTCTGGGATGGGGGGTTTGCAGAAATAAGGGCCAATATTAGTATTTCACAGGCAGCGCCTTGCTTGTGTGGCGTTCAGATCTTAAGCCTAGGGCGTCCCTGTGTGAATCCCAGACTGCCTTTATGGACTGAGCTAATAAACCTTTCCACACACACGCGCACACACACCCCCCGAACACAGCTGCTTGTTATTTCATGCCCCATAAGGACCCTGTGACCACGAACATTCTAATACACATATCTAATTAAATAGGCATTGGTGTGTGCATTCAGGTCCAACTGTCTTGTTTCGCTCCTTGCCCGCACACACACAGACACACCGATTGACAGTCTCCTTGGGAAATAAAATCTGAAAAGGTTTCCTGCTAGGACAATACATTCTCAAAGTCACCTATGTCACCTTTTATGGATGGATGGAAATTGAAAATGTTTCTTCACTTATATTTTCCACACTGTCTTGCCCTCATAGGCCATTGTTTGATTTCCTATATAGTTTTAGTTTTTATTCAGAAGTACTGTTTTTTTATTGCTCATTTAAGATTATTTATTTTGGGAAATTTTATGTCATTTAAGTATTGTATCATGAAGCAAAGGCTGTATTTGGACAGAGATTAAACTGTGGGCTGAGAATACAGGTTAATGTATGTTATTCAAAACTGATCAAACACTCTTTGGCCACATACACACTAGTGCTAAATGTGTCTGTCACTCATCTTCTGAGTACTTAACCAAACTCTGTGTGTACAAAACGGGCTTATTTATGGGAGTGACCACCGCTTTCTATAACCAAATTCGCTCCCGAAAAATTCTGGTAGTGACGACGCGTGTACATTAAATCTGCATAGTGTGTACAGAACCAAACGATATGACACACTCTTTTGGTCACTGGTGACGTGTCTGAGGTGTGGCACTAAAGCACAGGTTCATATCTTGACTTTTTAAAGTGTTGATGCCTGACTTGCAATGTAGTAACAGCCCAATACATTGCATTTGAAAATCAGCTTTACGAGAATAAACAAAGCAAAATATAGGATATATATAATGTTCAATGGGGAAAAACTTGGTTGTAGCCACATACATAAGTTCCGGACCAATTCTGTATATCTGATATGCACACAAATTATAATTTTGGGGATTTAATCATCTCTTTTAGGGTATTTAATAAAAGCTTTGCAGAGCCTAAATTGCCTGTGTGATTTAGCTTGTCTGTCCCACTAGTGACACCAAATGGAATTGCAATCTGTTTATTTGAGTAACTTGACTGTGCTCCTTATAACAACATTGACAGACAAGGGAGCTGGATTTATAAATAAATAGTCTTTGCAGTTTTGTTAGGTACCACAGAGTTGAACAGAAATTACTCACTTTTAAGTGCACTGATATTACCCTGGCTGAAGCATAATTGTGTGATATTATACCATCAGTAAAAGGGTCTTGTTAGCAAAACGAAGTAAACTAGTGAAACTGAAAATTACTCTTCTGTCTACTTCTAACTCATACATGTATATTATTTGACTGTTTAAGCTTCTAGACAAATAGCACAGGTTTATGGCTCATGCAGAGATTCTCAGCCTCTGGTTTCTCCTCTGACAAGCTGTGGCTGTCAGTCATTCCACAAGCCTTTTCTCATTCTCTTCACCTAATGAAAATGACTGTGGTCTTAATCTGAAGGGCAGCGGTTGGATGTTTTTTTATGTTCAGGCTTTAGTTTCTTTAAAAAGACTTGTAGTAAAATGTACAAGATGTTTTGAAAATATCTCTGCCACCGTGTCTGAGCCCATGTGTTTGCCGCCACCGTGAGTCACTCTATCGTGGACGTCGTCCAGTGCCGCCCATCACTCTCAATTACTCTTCATTGAACTTCTGTGACGAAGCTCAACCGTACGATTAAAAGTCTTAAACCCGCTGCCCGCTGTCGGCAAAGAACAGAACGCTGGCAATGCCAATAACATTCAAGTGGGCTGGCATTAAAAACAGCAACTATTTTAGGGTGGCAGCTGAGTTTGGAGCCGAGCGTGTCGTAAAGGTGACACGGGTCAGAACTTTCTTGTCGGCATTGGGGGTGAAACAGACACTCTAGAATGATTAAACAACTGTCAGCCGTTCATAGTGGAGGGGCTGGGGGTGGAAGCTACATAAATATTCATTCAAAAGAGGTGGCATGCGGACAGTCTTTTAAACCTGTTGACGGGCTCTTCTTAAATAGAATCAGATCAGCGCCGCCGATTACAAATTTTAACAAAAGCCGTCATGCTGACAGGGACAGGAGACTGCGACTTGAGAGCAGCCCCTCAGCTGACTGGGGAGCATGCTAACAACCCAGAACAACAAGGAGGTGATGAGAGCTCTGGAAGCAAAATAGACCTGCCGGTGTGCTGCGGTGCCAACATCCCTCCCCACACACTCATGCTTCTTTTACTGCCATGCATGGTGATATTCAGGCTTTGCAATTCCGCTTCTACCAGCAGACAAAGACTTAACAGCATGTAGAGATCCTGACCTGCCATTGCAAGAACTGATGAATGATAGTGCTAAAAATACATTTTACCTTTTTGATGATTTGTGTTACATAGTATGTCACATAAAAGTATGAATAAGAAATGTAAAAATTTTAGGCAATCCTTAAACGTTATTTAAATTAAAATGCATTAAATTATTGAATTTTACTCATGATTTGGATTTAGAAACTAGAGTTTCTTACACTTTTTGATTTCTGTACTGTGTATTGATCTTTGGGCCTTCATATTTGCAAAATACAAAAAAATTGGTGACAAACGGTAAAAAAAATAGTATAAATAGTATTTATCCAGTATCAATGGCATTTTTTTTTCATTTTATAATCTTGACATTGAGGGGGTTTAAAATCTTGACGTTAAGAGGGTTGACATTGTTTTGAAATGTTTGTTTAATAAATTGTTGGTATTTTTAAATGTATTTGTAGTAGTGGAATAAATGTTGGGGATTAAAAAGTGCTAGAATGACCTTACCACATCATTTATCAGGGTTTTACTGCTATGTGCTGCACAGTGTGTTAAGCAGCAGTCAGAGTTTGATTGACATTAAGGTGTTTTGTGTGTCAAACACCCTCGCTGATCTACTCCAGTATGTCCAGGGCAGACTAAGGCTATCCAGGCATGCACATAAACCCATGTTAGTTTAAAACAGTAAAAATGGGCAGAGGTTATGAGCGATGAAATTTTGACCCTGAATTTATGACTTGGGAACAAGCACTGTCAGTACTAGTATTAGGCTGTCCTGTTACTGTTTAGTCAAGTTTAAGTTGGGCTAATCATGGGCTCAGTGCATAGATTCCTTTAAACTCTACAGCAGAGATGAATAAGGTCTGGCCTCAATATAGCAAGCTAACATACTGACCTTATTAACATACTGAAGTTATTAATGAGCTGAAGAATATAGAATAAAGCCACATTACTCTGTTATCAAGGTTTAAGTTTTTTTTTTACTCTGTGACATTTGTGTTGAAACTTTGGCTCTCATTATTTAGCAATAGCGATGGAACATTTCATTCCTGATTTCAGATGGTAATTTAGGGTAAGGTTTTGTTGTGCCATATACACTGTTCATTTTGATTGATGGGAGGACCCTTTGAGAGTTAAAGAGTGGTTACATAATAGAAACATAAATAGTTTAGCTTATGACAGTGGAGAATTGTGTGAAATGTAAAAGTCTCACTACAACCACCTGAACTTAGTGAAGCTTCTGTTCTTCTGCCCGTGATTGGCCATCTCCACCCCAGCACACTTTCTGCTGTTTTTTGTTAAGGTGACAGAGGGGATAGCTGGTTGTTTTTCTGTTTATCAGAGGTGACATGACCATTGGCGCAAGTGGGCGAGGAGGCCCACTGTTGCCATAGCTAAATATACATCCCTGACAGCTTCATAATAGGTTCCAGGAAGTTCAGTTGAAAATAAAAACAAAGCAACATTTCTAGTTGATTGGTTTTGAAAGGCCGTTTTCCTTGCTGAATGGGAAAAATGTGGACTTCAGCATTCCATGGCAGTGATGCCAGTCGGATTGGATAGACGCAGCCTTGCGTGTGCAGAACGAACGGGCCGAGATGGAGACGCAACAGACTGCAAAAACCTGATTTATGGGAAAGTATTCTGTCACGAGACACAAAAACAACAAAAAACAAATGTTAAATGTGCACAAAGTCTGTGAGCTTTAGTAAAAAAATTGTTTGTCGTAACGGTTAGTTGTGTACAACAATTCCACTTTAAATAATTCGTCCACAGAGGTGAATGAAAAAAATGAAAAACGGATTACGGATTAAGATGCTCTACGCCAAGTTGTTGAATTGTCATTGTGCAATTAATAAAGCCATATCAATGCCATCCTTTTATCTACAGACCGGCTACAAAACTGGGCTAGTTGACAAGTGTGAAAGGGAATGAGGGTCTCAATTATGCACTTACAAACTAAGCCTAGCAAAGCCTGTAATGTAAGCAACATTGTGTCAAGTTTAGTCTGAAATCTTCAGAGCATTGCCGGCATGTGGATCATGAAGAATACTTTTGGAGCTATGGTTTATTGAATCAGCATACTTTTGTTTAGTTTTTGTTAACTTTGTGACTAATTGAAAATATGATTTAGAAAATACTGTTTTGATTTTATTGTTGTCATTTTTTGTTTAATACTGTATTCATTATTCAATACTGTAATGGTTGCTGTATAAAAAAATAAAAAGAAAAAAACTACAAAAATACAATTATTTAATTAACAGAACAGTGTATTTTAGTTAACTTTTCTATTACTGGTTCCATAAATCTTTTTTCATATTGATTACTTGGTTGACCAGTAGGACATTAAAGACTGCTTATGTAATAAGTTTGATTTGTTGAGATCTCCATTTGTTCAGGACATTCTCATTTGAAAACAGAGCTTGAGTGTTTACAAACACCTCTAAACATCTCGCCGCTGCTATCTAAGAGAAATTTTGTCATGAATTCATAAAGATAATGCACTCCCTGGCCCGGGGCCCATGTGCTCAGCTGTCCCACATTACCACACAGTGTGGTGGAAGAACCACTTAACGCCGCATGGTTTAAAATTACTGCACTTCTGGCAAACGGCTGCAGTGTTCTAGTCCTCTACCACTTCTGTAAATTGTGTTTGTATTTCTTTTTTGCCTCTCCGGTTTGGGGTAAATTATGTGCTGAGAGATGTTTTATGACAAACAGCAAACCCCAGGGAAGTGCACTTTAGACATCACTAGAAAAGGTTGAGATGGAATGGGAGTTTGGCTCGAGTACTTTTGCTTTTGCACTTCAAACTCTCAGCCAATGAATGGAGGCTAAGAGGGAGATGAGGCTGCGCACGTTCTTCAAGTCAAACTGTAATTTTTCTTGCCTGTAAATGCTGTCCTAGCTTAGTGTGTGTGCCTGCCTGTGTTTGAACGTCATAGCCATTGAACCAGCTGTAGCTGATGTCAGTCTTGGCCTGTGACAATCAAGTTGTGGTCCCTCACCTCCTTTCCATGCAAGGCTGGTTATAGTATTGCAGACACGCAGAGCCACGGGGGAGTCATTTGTGACAGTTGTCGCCTTGGTCTGCTAAGCTGCGCAAGGCATTGCCCGCCACTCTCGGCGTAGCATTTCGGTATCCCACCGGGAGATCACCCGATAGGCTTTAATGTTTGCCCACTGTGGGGACCCTATGGTATCATTGCACAGAAATGTCCCAAAGCCTGTGTTGTCCAAAGTCACCAGCTGTTACCATGGAGAATCTCTGGCACTGACACACGCAGTTCTTCTGGTGTTGGTGGATGATCACACACTCATTGTTTTTCCAGTGTTACAGTTACACTTTCGTTTATTGGAATAAACAGTTAAATAAAAAGCATTTGATTTTGTTAAAACTTTGAGCAGGATAAAGTAAGTACAAAAAATCCCTAAATATATAATGAAATTAATATTTTGTTACCAATAAAAAAAGAAATACAAAAGTATTTTACAAAATTGTTTTACAATGCAAAGATCCTCTCTGAAGAACATCAGTCAGGATTTGGGAATTATACGACCAGGCCATAAGCTGTTTGTGTAATAGGGATGCAAATGGAAATCATAGAATTAAATGCTTTCAGTTTTGGTTTCGATTCCACTTAATGGTTCCAGTCTCTTAACAGTTCTTTTAGTTCTCGTATAGAAAACCCCTACCTGACTGCTCGCAGCAATAGTGGCCTTCTGTGACTCTCTTGCTAGCAAAAGCAAATGAAGTCATGTGACCCATGACTGGTCAATACAGACCCAAAGCGTCAGTATCCCCTAATATGTAAACACGCTCACTGACTGGCACACATGAGAATCCACACAGGGCTGATCAGTTCAGCCCCTACAGGGCTCTTTATTAAAGTTTTTTTTGCTGTGTTTGGGCTGTTCCTGTGCCCTCTCACTCGCTCTCTCACACACAGCAAACTAAAACAGCTCAGATTAAGATTAATCCTCCTTAATGCACCGGCTCATAATATAGTCATTAGGTGACTTGAGCCTAATCCAGCCCATCTAACCATCGTGCTTTATAAAACACACATGCAGGATTTGCTGTGAGTGCTTGGAGGCTGAAAACACAGCATCACTTATAAATACAGCCTGGTTTGATACTGATTAATACTTTCCCTGAATGGTAAATGTAAATAAGTGTTGATCTGCAGTGTGGGTGGAGATCTCCTCTAGGGAGGAAGCTTTCATGTTAGTTTACTTTGCTTTATATAAGAGCTTCAACACGTAATCAAAGAATCTATTACCCATAGAGAAAAACTGATAATGAATGTGATTATTGATTAGTCGCGTTGGTGTGCCATGGAATGAAACCAGCCAATGGTTATCATTTGTAATTTAGTCCTCTTAATTTTTGCTTTCAGTTTTTACGTTTAAAACGCTTTATTACACATGGTTTGGAGGACAGCATTGGGCAGGTTGTGGAATCAGAATATTTTGCACAATTAACAAAAAAATAAATAAATGTTTAATTAAAAATAGTGTTTGTAGTATTTGTAATAGTAATAGAAAAAATAGTCACTGGTTGCGGCCCTATACTTAACTATAGGTCCTTTTTGTTTTGACATGGCAGTATATTTTAATATAAAAACAACAGAAGTGACAAGATAATGCACAAGGTTAGCTGCACACTGAGCTGTGGTGCACATGCAGGAGATTTAGGTTTAAATCTGTTTTTCTCCCACACCAGATTCCTACTCAGAACTTACATTTTTTTAAATGGCAAATTACATAGTTTAATTTGTTTGCAGGTTGATGCTTGATAAAGATGAATCTCTCACTGTCTTGCCTATGATAGTATCCAGAAAGTCTGCAGTAGCAGCTACACAGCTACACAGCTGGCTTCTCTTAAACTGAGGAGACCAGGAGAAAGTTCACCACCCATGAGATTAATCAGCTGTACTCCTCTACAGGGGAGAGCTCACAGCTGGACACAGACCAGTGTCAGGCCCCTTTAGATAACACACACTCCAGTTCATAGTCCTGTCACACCCCAACCTCTACCTCTAACGTGTTTGGCAAGTTTTGGGTCACTTGCCATGTAGTTTGGATTTTCCTGAAATGCAAATTTTGGTTAAGCACCTTTGTCACTGATTTGCTAATACTTTGACTGAGAAAGAAATGAAAGACTGTGTCTTTCTGACCTTGTTGCGAATTGTGTTTATAATGTTATAGAAATAGGAAGCTATTAGGCGGTAGGATCAGAAAATTTTGCATGCCCACATGAGCCGCACAGCTCAGTGTTTTTGAGAACATATGCTAACCAATAGGGCCACTGCGTCAGCTTTAATCTTGTTCACTCTTTTCACAATTTTATTCACATAAAGCTTTTTAAAAATGGTTTTATATAGCATGTTACCTTCCAGAACATGTCAGCTCCTCAAGAATTACTAATTAGGTACTTTCAACTAACTGTCAACTACCTGAATACAGGAATGCTGTGCACATTTTAACCAAGTTGTGTTTGTTTCCCTCTTTGTCTCAAACAGCAGACTAATTGTAGGCAGGGCTTGTTTTAGTATGCGCCTCAGTGTCTGTGGCTATCACAAGAGCCGAGGTCTGTTGTCTAAATCTACAGTGCCTGGTCGCGGGATATGCGCTCGCTCCCCATGGGAATGCCATTAGTGTAGAGCTGAAGGAACACAGCAGGTGAAACAAATAAGGCCCAGATTTTTTTCATTCTCCCAGTCGTAACCTCACTCTTTTCCTTTTCTTGCTCCCTGCTCTTTTTCTGCTGCCCCTTTCTCTCTCTCACTCTCTCACTTTGTCTCCCTCTCTCACTCATTCTTTCCATGCAGTTGTGGATGATGGTACGCACCAACAGTGGTGTGAAATGTGGTTTGAGTCAGAGCATGTGTGGTGATTTATCCTACCGAGCTGACCGCTGTCCCAGGCTTAACCCCTCAGTGTACACCAGCCGATCCCCCCCGCGGCCCCCATGCCCTGGCTCAAGACATGCACGAGAACTGGGCAAGGCTACTTGTTCAGAGGAATGGAGCAGAAACAGCAGGTTATGTATTAGCTGTTTGTTTCTCCTCTAAATAGAGGTGTTAATTTGGGGCCGCTCTAGATGAAGGACACACTGTCTCTTGACTGAGGCTCTGAGCACTCCTTTAATATTCTTCATATCTTGAAAAGCATTGGAGTGGATGTCATAGTGTAAGTGGTATGAAAAAATAAGGGTGTCAAATATTTAAAACCCCAGAAAAATCATGATGTGTACTGCGGTACATGGTGTACATGTGGCGCAACATTGCAGCACATTGTGTTTGGAACTGCTTTAAAATAATTTAGTGATTTGGTATAATGTTTTTTGCAATACATACTGAGTTAAGCAGCTCATTTTTTAATGAAGTTTTTAATGTCTTTCTCAAGTCTCAAGTTTTTAATGTCTTTCTACAATGACTTCTGCAATTTACCACAATTTAGCAGTCCCTCATACACTAAAGTTACTGTTTTTTTGTGCTGTTGTTGTTAAAAGGCATTGCTGGTGCCATGCCATGAACCTGCCTCCACCGAACTAAACCATGGCTCCAGACCATGCTATGAACTGAACCGTGGCATTACATCGTGTGGCTGGTGTGTCTGTAAATCAACTGTGAATGCTGCTAGGATGTACTTGCAGGCTTCCTGAGGACTTCCCACCACAGGCGTACAGGGCACAGGAAGCAACCATCAACAGACCATTCCTCACACGCACACACACACACGCTTACACATACGCTCACACACAAAAAGACACACACACGCTCACACACAGCGGAACTGAAAACCGTATGCTTGCCATCTCTCAAATGTTTTAATTCAGCATGATAAAACATCCGTTATTTATAAGGTGATTGAGCGTAAAGTATTTTGGAGCACAAGTTCATCCATCATGAGCAGACAGCTAGCTGTGAAACACATTACTGTACAGCCTGCTCTTCACCGCTTCCCTCTGTGGACAGACAAAATAATGTGGCTTCTGTTCAAAGTATGAAGCATACAAAATACATTTTATTTGCAGGATAACAGGTGCAAGCCAGGAAGGGAATGTCCACTAATGAAGTCATGGTTTATGAATGTGTCGTTTTTGGACTGGGGCCCCCTTGACTTATTTCCCAATAAATTCCCAATAAACAAATTTTTGGTTGTTAACAAATAATAAGAAATACTTTAGTTAAATTCCATAATTACATTATAGAATAGATTAAGAATGTATGAAATAGTTATTTATGAGTTTAGAAATCACAAATTATTTTTCTTTTTTGCAAGTTGCAATGGCATTTTCTGCTGTCGACCAACCAAACAAGCTTCTGTGTGGTATGTTTTTAATCAGCCGGCGCAGTAGTTGTTTATATTTTTGTTTCAGAGGAAATAAGGTTTTACATCCAAACTGAAAGAAGAAATACATTTCAGTGCTCTTTTCAGGTTTAGATGGTTTTGTTATTGTCACATACAGATTTATGTAGAATTTTAAAAGCTTTCTAAAATAATATTATTGTTTTCATAGGTTTTTCCTCCTGTATTTTATTTTTTTAGATTGTGGAGTTCATTCTCACACTAGCAGCATTTCATCCGTCAGATCTGAGCAACGTTTGAATCTTCTCAAAATGACTGCAGGGCGATTTGAACAAAGCCCCACAGGTCAAAGGTCGCCCTCAGCCCCACTGTTTATTTGTGTGCTTTTGTCACTCAAAATCTCTTTGGCACTTTTTTTTAATATCAGCCTCAAGGTGCAGCAAACAAAAGCCCTGGCTGCTCGTGGAGTGCAGGGAGAGTGATGAGGTGGAGGAGAGGCTGGGATTAGGGGTGAGGGCTAGCTAAACAGGACAATTGTTTACCTTTGTGAAGTGAAGGTAGTGCTGCGCTGTCACTTTCTCATGCCCTGCATGAAAAGCAAGCTCCTTCTTGTGCTTTGTGCTGTGCTAGTAGTGGTTTAATGTAGGACCACTTCTGCAAACCACTACTCATTAACCTACCTAATGTTAAAGGCTTTGATATTGAAGAACTGGTTGCTTGATGCATTGTGACAATTAACATTATTTATAATGACCCCCTTTTTCCATTTTTTTGCCTGTTTTTTTTTGGTCAAACTGAAGTTGTTTATCAGTGAGTTCATGTTTTGTTTATTTTTGTTTGTTTTTTGTATTTTAATGCTAATCTTAATGGTACGTCAAAATGGAAAAATTAGATGTGCCTTAACAATATAAATGCAAGCTATTTTTTTATCCCCCTCATGCTAAAATGTGGCCACAATATCACAACTATAAGGGGAAGAAATCTTCAGTGAGTTACTTTGGAAGCTCCTGGAAAAGTTTTAATTTCTCTGGGGCTTTCAAATTGCCTGTTTAGGTTGTGGCGAGCATTGTTCAACGCATTTCTAAAACACCACTGCGGGTTGCACCGAACGACCATATGGAGTTCCATAACATTGTTACAACCTAATTGCCCCCTTCGACAAGTGCCAATTTTCTTCAAGAGACAGGAGAGAAAGAGCAGGCAGATGAGAGGCGCGCTGACATGCGTCAAACTCCTCCCCACAGATGGATCAGGCTGTGGTTGGGGCCTGAGATGAGAAGTCTCTCTGGGTTTGCTTTAGCCGTGCTGGCCTTGTTAGTTCGTCCCCTCTCCCACAACATTAGAGCAGACTGCTGGAAAGGTCCAACTCTAATTCCACTAGCAGATCAATAACCATCAGTGTTTGGTTTTGGGCTGCTGGGTTGGTCATGGGATGATCCCCCCCACCCCCTCGTTCACCCTCATTCTAACCTCCGCGGTCTGGGGGTCATTTTGTTTGGAGGTAATTTTTACTGTGAGTTTGTGAACTGTATCTCAATTAAGTCTCATTTTGCACTTGTTTGTATTAAGTGGGTGGGTTGGAGTGGGTATATGGGAAGGTTTAATTCGTTAGAAAAGTTTTGATTTATAAATAATTAAATATGGCTACTTTAAAAGAATGATGAAGATGGAAGACTCTCAAAGTTACCAGTCCAATAAATTGAATAAATTGTAATCCAGAAGATGGACAAACTAAAATCTTGTGTAAATATTTCCCTGGTAGACTTGCATACCAATAGATCATGTTTGAAATTCTGGTGTAAGTGCAAAACAATTACATTGTGTGACCCTTTAATGAATAAATGATAATAGTCATTTTAAAGCGCTTGGAGTCCCAACGGTAATCCGTTTGTAAACTTCATTATTATGTTTAAATTTTAGAGGACCTTATTTTTAATATTTTTTGCCACCTTGATTTGTTTGTCACATCCTGCTCTTCGATTGTCTTCACTGTTTTATAAGCAAAAAAACGGTCATATTGGTGGGTTTTTTTTTATTTTTGCTAATTATATTTCATATCAAGCTCTTTGCCTTTAATTAACAGATTTGATTATCCTCACAGGATGTATTTGAATATCTGTAAGGCAGTTTTAATGTGCTTTCTTAGTGCTGTCTTCAGACAGGCTCCACTGCTTTGTTCATTTATAGTTTAGACCCTCAACCGCTTAAACTGTGCTCTGTTTTAAATCCTTTCTGCACTGCTGCCAATAGATGTGCATGTGTAATGTGTGGAAGCAGCGTTCCCTGCTTCAGGCTCTCCCAGGGGCTGAGGGTCCGAGGATATTTGCGGTGGTAGCAGACACACTCTGCTGCACAGGTCTGCTGTTAAACCAGAATCAATCTACTCAACAGTGCTCGGACCCACACCATGCAAATCTGACTGCAGTGTATGTTTCTGTCTGTTGCGCAGACCAGTATTTAAAAATGTATGACTTATGGGTGTGTGTTAACTCTGTTACCATGGTTGCTTCACACAGCATCAAATACCATAAGAGAGAATTGTGACATCAATTTATACTAACAATACCTCGGTTAGTTAAATTGAGGCGAATTTGAACCTTAGGGGAGATTGTTAGGAGCTGTGCCATTCCTTTGCTCTACTCCGAGGTTGTTCTCCAAGGACACTCACACTTCTAGACTCAAACCTTTAGCCGTAGCAAACATAGATGGGTGACTGGCTTTAATCCCTTTTTCATTTTTGGCAATGTCACACAGAGGTCACTCTGGTTACCGTGTGATTGTCTTAGCATCATGGTCCAACACTTCGATTTCCCTGCATGGTCCTGGAGATTGCTTGAAGTACCAAGTCATATTTAGCCTTTATTTAAAAAGATTGGTGCATGTGGGGGAGGGAGAATGACGGGCCACTGATGGAATGTCTCTGCTTGCCGATGGCCGGCTGGATCAATACAACACAATTGAGTTCTTCAATCTGAGAGACTGGTGGCACTTACGGGGTGATCGCCTCTGATGAAGACTTTATTAGCCTCTATTGACAGATTCATTTGAGATCCCTTTCCCTTCATCACCCTCCACAATTCACACCCCTCTTTCCACTGTAAAGTAATATTGTCTAAGCCCACCTTTAAAAGTTTCGGTGGTTGATGAAACAGCTGGTTATTTTGTCCTGTGTTTTTGAAGCTTTGCAAACGTTTCTTTGACTTGGTTTTTAAAGAAACTTATGTTATTCCTCTGCGGTCCATTTTTTTTGTGAACTCAGGTTAAGTTGTTAAGCACTTTAGACCCTTGTTATCAGATACTGCAATACCGTCAAAGCATTTTTTTACTGTAGGACTGAAGCTTTCTCTCCCCTGAGAATGCAAAGAAAACACTGAGTTCCCCAAAGAAAGATTTACTTTTAGGAGCAAGTATAGAAGCAGCCTGGCCAGGGATAAGACAAAGTGTGGAAATTTTCAAATTATTTTCTATTTTATCTCTAAACAAGCTGCAGGCATATTAGATATCATGAGCTAATACTCAGCAGTCATGTGTGCGCTCTGTAAAATTGGCTGAGGCTCGTCATAGCTTTGAAGTCCTGAGTTGTTTTTTTGCGTCAAAGTAGCTGTTCGTGGGAGCCCTAATCCAGGCAGTATTGCTACAGCAGGCAGTGCCTCAGATCGACACTCGCAGCAGGTTTTCGTGACTCCACTAATTTTTCCATTGTTATTTTACCTGGTTTATATTTTGTGGCCTTCGCCCCCCTCTCCTCCCTTCTCTTAGCGGGGCTGTTCCCCAGGCCTGGGTGGATTGGCCCTGGATGCTTTCCCATCCACAAATAAAATGCTTGGCAGAGATAATGAAGAGTGTTGCATCCTCGGCTGCAGCTGTGTTATGTTGGCTCTGTTAGATTAAGGTTTATGTGTGGTGGACTTAGGCTTATTTCTTATAAGAGCTTATCAATAAACTCCAAGCTGGGGACCTGTGTTCATATTGTGCATATGAATGTTTATTTTTTTTTTGTCTTTGCTTTTCTTACCAGAAATCACTATATGGGACAGATGTATTTGTTTTTCTCTAACTTTAGATGTTTTCTACATCAGCAACAAAAAGAGCCATACATCTGCTATACCACATACACGTTGATTTTGATTACACTAAAATAAAATGTAAGCTTTCAGTAACAAACACACAGAAATTGCTGTTAGTCATGACAATTCAATTGTTCCTTGCTCACAGTAAGCCACAAAGCCTCTCACTTTTTTCCTCATGATTTATAGAATTTTGAACGGATTCACCTGGTCACAATGAGCTGGATGACAAAAGAAAAAGGTTTTAAAAATTCGGTTTCTGTTGATATTTGTGTATGGGTGAGCAATGACATGAGGATTAGAGTAACACAATTTTTTGTGAACTGCCCTTCTAAAAAGAGTAAATGCCTAATGTATTTTAGAAGTAGTGCAAATAACAGCACACTTAAAACTAAGAAATCTTAGTTTTAATATTGGTTACACTGTTTTTTTTTTTAAAAAAGTATAGCTACTCTTATTCTGTCGGTGTGGCATGGATGCATCCCTAATGATGTGAGCGAGACTTTAATATCCCTAGCAGCTGTTCCTTCAGTCGACTAGCAGCAGTGTCTATCTAACCCAGCGAGTTCACTCATTTTCATTAATGCTAAATCCTACATCCTACACAGCTGCTTTAAAAAGAGCTCTTGGAAACAGACTTGTAATAAGATACCCGACTCTACCAAGGTGAATAAGAAACAGCCCTTGCTTATCCCTCTCTGGCTCGCCCTGTCTCTCTCATTGGATCTTTCGTACACATACACACACAAATTTGTCCTTTCATCTGACACGCCTCTACTAATCATTGTTCATGTAATTTGGATACTGTCTGTGACTCACAAGGTGTTTTGTTCTTAACATTTGAATAATTTGTTCTACAGAATAAAATTAGTAGACGGCTAATGTCTCATTTGTAATGTTGATTTAGAGGCTGTTCTCTGACCTTGTGACATGTATTTTCAGATCTTTCTGATGTGGAGCCCAATGTGTTCCTCAGACCTTTTCTGGAGGTTGTCCGCTCAGAGGACACGACTGGACCAATCACAGGCCTTGCTCTCACCTCTGTCAACAAGTTCTTGTCATATGGCCTTATAGGTAAGCTTTCATTAGACCTCAAAGAAACCACATGTTTAAAAAAAACCTTATTTAACCTCACCAAATTTTATGGTTGTCATTTACATGTAAATTCATATAGTTTTGGAGTAACATGACGTTTGGATAATGCTAACAATTTAAAGTATAATTTTTTTTGTTTATTGAGCTCCAATTTATATAGTTGCACCGTGGGTCATTCATAAATGTAATGTTGTTTTGAGATTTGTGCGTTTCTTAAACCAGTTCTTAGCTCTCTGGTGTGAAAAGTTCTGTTCTGATGCGTGAACCATGTTTCTTCACTAACGTACAAGATGTCGCAATCTTGTGATTAGCACAGATTGTGCTCACACTTATTAGAGTCATCAGGCCAGATGCTGCCAGTCACTTTTCAAAAATGTGAAACAAGCACAGAGTTGTTGAATAAAATCTATCACAACACTTGTCAACAGCTGTGTAGTTTAGACAATGTCAGGTTTTATAAGCCAAAGAAATAAAATCAGTGAACCTTTGTGTGTGTGCGTGTGTGTACTTGAACAATTTTGAAGCAAGAAAAGAAATACTTAGGCACTTAGGCTCCTGCACTATGTACAAGGTCACTAGCAAAATATAAGCAAATTTGTGACATTGACCATGTTAGCCCTCTTATACAGAAGGTCAGATTTTCTTACTTCCACTGAAGCACGCAAGATGTTCTTTGGAACATTCTCAAATCATGCTTGGAGAGCATGGATCATTAGGTTCTGCACAAACTTGTGAAGTTTAAGTCGGCTTGAGTTCATGTTGTCAAAAGGGAGCATACCAGATTAAAAAAGATAAAGAAGTGGAATTTAATGGATTGTTCATAATACTAAGTGTTTTCATTATTGAGAAAAATACAGCCTACAAGCACCAGTGGTCTCAGACTTTGGACCCAACTGTAAAAGTAAATAAATCAATAAGTTGATAAAATAAGTAAACATAGTTTAATCACATAATCAGACAAAGATGCACCCAGAGGAACATCCCCAATCAAATAAATGAAACCCGGACATCCTGACAGCTTCTGTCACCCCAGATCCCTCACTGTTCCTAATCCCCCATGATGCCAGAGACTGATGAGGAAGCTCAGGGAGGGTTGCTATGGCAACCTTCTTCCTAGTTCTCCAAACCTTGGCCCTCCTGGCTTAGGGATGAGAGTTCAAAGACTTGTTCAAATTAAGTCATGCACTCATATGTTACAGACTCTTTGTTTTAGTATACTTAGTTAAATATTGTATGAATGTAAACAACACAATGCAGCATGTAAATCAGGTTGTACCTTTTTGTTTTCATTGTATTATAGGGAACATACAACACATTGTTTTGCAAGGAGCACTTGAACATGCACTTGTATTCTCTTGTTCATGCATTTTCTCTCTCTTTCTCTCTCTCTCTCTTTCTCCCTTTCTTTCTTTCTCTCTCTCTCTTTCGTGTCACACACACACACACACACACACACACACACACACACACATTATCAGAGCTGTGCTAATCCCAGGTGAGCACTCCTGACGAGCGTGACATATTAATGCACTCGTATGAGTGTGTGATTAAATGACCTTTAGGTATGTGAGAGGCTGTGTGCTGACTGATGGGTTATGCTCATTCAGACTCCACTAATCTGCCATGAAGAGTGACATTATCATTACTCCCAATTAGCATTCCATAGACATACAACCACACACTATGGGTCTTCTATGAAAAGCTCTGTTCGAATCACAGCTCAATATGATTCTGGTCTCCAAACTTTGGATGTTGGTTAAAAGCGAATCCCCCCCCCCCCCACCCCCAACAAACTTTTGTTATTTTGTGTGGGTCTTATGTTGATCATTATCCTCCTGGGACTCAGCAAACAGATTTATTGAATGATAGTTGAGATAATAACTTTATAATAATAGTTTGTCCTTCACTAGAGAGCATAATAAAATTACTGTTTCAATTTTATTATTAATTTGTCATCAGGAAAAGACAGAGAATTAAGAAAATTAAGACAAGACTCCTGGTTTATTACACTTTTTTTATATAGTGTCAAATGTAATGTAAAATGCAATTTTTTGAGAGAAACTTGTAATACAACTATAATTGTAATAATGGGTTTAAAGACTTTCATACCTATATTGTTAACTAATTCATCTGTTTTATCTGTTCAACAGGAAAAAACATGTGCTTTCTTGTACAAGTGCATCACATTCTGTACTAACGTGTACGCCTACTTATTTCCCTAAACTTCAGATGGATTGTGATGTCAAGCATTTTTAGGGTAATTCTCCATCATGTCCACAGTGGGCAGAAACGAATGAGGGTCTCTGGGGGATTTATTAAGTTGCTGCCTTTTATGGTACAGAGACAGAGCACTGCCATCTATTGACTGGATAAATGCAGTGATCCGTTAATTTATAGTTTGTCCCTATAGGGAGTTCTTTGTAGTTTTCCTTACCCACCTTGTGAGTTTATGACCAGCTCAAACTCAACTTCTTTGCTGACTGTCACACAAGTTTTTTAGGAGTGGCTTTGCTTTTGCATTTTTCTTTTCAGGCTAATCACACCCTTTTTTTTCTTAATTTTTTTTCTGGCTACAGTGAGACCTGAGCCACTCTGGCATACTGGGGGGTCCCTTTCTGTCCCCCACTACACACACACACTCTGAGGATTGGTTTGGTGAGGGGCTAATTCCCCTCAATCTCAGGCCTGAGGTCGGTGGACTCGGGGGGGATGGCTGTATTGACAGATATCCAGATCCCACTTTTCCACTCTCGCTTTCCCACTCTTCTTTTTCCCAGGCAAGCACTCAAACCAAAGGCTCACTTACACAGCCACTTATCCTGCTGAAAACGACAGCAGCCAGCATACACACATGTAAATGCAGCAATCTGTTTGTGTGTGTTTTATTTATTATACCATTTTTGTTTTTTATGTGATGTTTGGAATTTGAGGCTGGGGCCATTCAAAGCAGGTGTCAGTCCAGGGCGACCTTTGCTGAAGGTCTGAGAATTTCAGTCTGTTCGTGATTACGTTCTGGGGGAGAGGTCCCACTCGGTCAGTGTACCAGGGACCTGCCATCTAAGCCCCCGCCCTAAAGTTCACCCAAAGGACAGCCCTGCAGCCCTATTGTCAGAAATACAGGAAAGACTTTTTGTTAGCCTCTTCATTGGCATGATACACAGATAAACAAATGTAACGGAGATCTCACTGTATTCAAGAAGACAGGCCTTTTTGTTGTTGTTTTTTTTCTTAGGTTGAAGAGCCAAATTGGCACCCACGTGTGATTGCTTTCAGGGTTAAAAACACACACCTTTTCTGAGCAGTTCTTTGACTTATAGGACACCCTGGTGTCTGAATGTACTTTTACTTAACCTTTTAGTACATGACAGCTGTTGGAGTCTCTTTGATACACACACTCATACACATGCACAAAGACCCTCCAGCCCCACCCAGACTTCAGTTATTTCAACAATGACTCTCCCGCTTGGCTGTGTAGACTGTGCCAAGTGAGGATTAGTATTTTAGATGACTTCTGATGTTGTGCTGAATAGACTGTGGCTCTTGTTTCCCTGGAGATGGGCTATTTGGAAGAGGGTCCTGTGTTTATTGGGGGTCTGCCTCTTCATAGCTGTTCAGTTTCTTTATGAAAGAAGAAAGCTTCTTTCATAATTTCATTAAATAAAAAAACTAGCTGTAAACGTGTAGCTAACACAGTTAATCCAGATGTTAGTTAATAAATCCTGGGATAGTTCTTATTTTTCTCTGTGTTTAACTGCGACAAAGCAAACAATTGTAAGAAACCATAACAGCTTAAGTTAAGGCATAGCTTAATTTATGGTCAGTTCTACATCCACAAGTTTCTTCACCTCTCTTATTGCTAAACATTAAGTATGTATATCTGTTTTCAATGGTAGCAATATAAATGATACTTCTTTTTCAAGCAGTTTATTGTCGACCCTAATACCTGTTCATTGACTGGGAGAGTTGATTGATTTAGACCTTAATAACTATGCTGGCATGTACTTGGTTCAAAGTAAAGTAAAGGCTGGTCTGTGTCTTAATCTTCCTCTGTCTGTCATTTGCCTGCAAATAAGTGAAATGCACTCTTGTGTCAAGGCTTTACCTGCAGTCACAGCCCCAGCCTCCTCCCCAGGCAGCCTGCACTTATTAGTTAATGAAATGCTCTTTAAAGGCGATGGGAAAGAAAAGCAGTCCGGCTCCAGCCTGCTATCTAGCCCCGCTTGGGTTTCAAAACACCGTTGCCTAGACAGCCAATTTACCAAGACGTCCACAAAAGCACACATCTGGCGATTAGTTGTCACAGGGCTGTTTGGCGCTCTTCACGCAGAGCACGGCCTGTTGGTAGCGGGTGGGGGATGAACTGGTGACCAGGTTAATTGTGTAAGATTAGTCACATAACCGTGGTCTTGTCATTATGACCCACGGACACGTTAATGAGAGAGCCAGGGGGAATATATTAGGATATTTTTAGTGTGTTTTAAATTTCACCTTCCTGTTCTCCTCAGATGCCAATCATGAAGGGGCAGCAGAGGGCATTGAGAACATGGCTGACGCCGTCACGCATGCCAGATTCGTGGGGACTGACCCTGCCAGTGATGAGGTGGTGCTGATGAAAATCCTCCAGGTAACAGAAAAACACTTGAACCCAGTGCTCGGGGTTAACACTTCCAAAGATATGCAAAGATTATAAATAATAGTGAAATCAAAACTATTTTAAATGATAAATGATATAATGTATTTAATAACAAAAATAAAAAAATGCAATTTCCAAAAAGATAAACAAAATACACAACAAGCAAGCCAAAACATTCCCTTAATAAAAAGTCAAAATTACTAACAAGATGCTTTTGAAATGTCCAGGTTTTGAGGACGTTGCTACTGACTCCAGTAGGAGCCCATCTGACTAATGAGTCTGTTTGTGAGATCATGCAGTCCTGTTTCCGTATATGCTTTGAAATGAGATTAAGCGGTAAGTGAAATCAAGTGAAACCTGGAATTATTAGAATGACCATTTTATTTCCTGTAGTCAGCTGGTACAGAATGGTGCTAACAACACCATTCATCAGCATTGATTTTGTACGTGCTGGTATTGTACATCTGAATTGTACCCTTTATGTAATTGCTGAAGTGTAAATATAAATTTTGCGACTCATTTAAAAACATGAACCGCGTAATACATGAAGCTGCTTTTAGGACCATGATTAAAACCCAGCTCTAATCCTGACCAAACAGAGACTGGACCCTGAGCTGCTCCTGTCCTCCAGACTAATGTTTCCTCCTTTCTCTCTATTGTTTTCTTTTGTTTTTACTCTTTTCTCATGACAGAGCTGCTGAGAAAGTCAGCTGAACACACGCTGGTGGACATGGTGCAGCTGCTGTTCTCCAGGTAACTAGAGAGAGATGGGGATGGAGGAATGGGGATTAGAGACTGAGTCCTGTTTTTGCTGTTCACGTAATCAAACCAAACCTGAGACCAAATACAACAGGAACTGGCTCTGTCTCTGTAACAGGGCTCCGATTTCACTCTCAGACCTCTCTCAATTACCTCCAGAGGTTTATAACTTCCCACACACACAGAGGGACAGGTGAAAGTTTTAGCCTAGGACTAATTACCAGGCTTTGCAACTAATTCTTGGACCTAAATGTTTGAATGTGAGTGCAGCTGTAGTGCATCTGAAATGGTACTTTATATATCAGTGTTATATATAACCAAATGATTTCTTGATGTCATACAGCCTTAATCATGTAAACTCTAGAATTTCTGACTTGGTTAATATATAACACAAAGTCTAAAATTGTGAAGTAATTGTTAGCAGAAGCCCTTATTCCTGCTGCACAGGTCATAGTGCAGTGCTGCTCTAATGCAATAACATGATTATAGGGTGACATTTATCAGAGGTGCGTATCTGCTCGCATTAGGCTTCCAGTCACAACGTGCACAGACGAGGGGATGAGACCGTGGAACACATCTCACTCTACCATCTGCATATAGATTAGGGGACTCATACACATGTATGCGCAACAAAGACATGATGACAATTTGGTCTTCTATGAAATACAAAATCAAAGTGGAACATGCAGTTATTTTACATCAAAGATAAGCTTCTGAATAATAATAATACCGTGTTTTGACATGGTTTGTTAACCATGCACACATCCTCTGTTTATTTTTATAATTTCAGGTGTAGCAAATGAGTAGTTTTGATAAATAATTTTTAATTACTGCTGGTGACATATTTTAATCTGTGACACACACACACAAACTCTCACACAACCTGAGTTTGCTGCTCCCATTGTGCACAATCTTATTGCCCAGACCCTCTTGTCCACGTCGTCTTCACAATGAGGGTGTGAAAGGCCTTAATAATGAGTGTGTGTATTTCTGTGTGTGCCTAAGGGTAATAAGCTGTGGTTGTGCTCTGTGTGTGTGTGGTCGAGAGAGCCAGAGTAATGAACAGCGGATCTTATTGAGTACTCAGAAAGAGGTTTAAGCAGCCTGCTGAAAGCATTAGGGATGTTAATCTGCTGGACTCACAGATCATCCCATAATCAAGCCGGCAAGACAACACTCCATTAACGGAGAGCAGAGTTAACATTAGGAGCCGGCTCTCCCCTGGTCCGCCCGAGCCTGCACTAACATCTCACTCCAGGAAAAGCCGCCGTGTCCACACACAATGCACACATCCGCACAATGCTCTTGCGGCTCAGAACATCACCCATCTAATTCAGCTAATGAACAGGCATGGCAGGTCAAGTCATGGCCTGGGAACAACAATGGTGGCTCTTTGGACATATTGTCCCCTGCATTTTGGTTTTGAAGAGTTCATCTCTAGAAGTGGTAATTAAACTGTGCTGGATCCGACTTGTAGGAAAACTTAACTCCAAAGTTTCATTTTGTCTGGTGGTCCATTATAGAGCATTCATACGTGATTTCATCAAGTGATTTTTGTGTGGATTTGTAGAATTTAGCATTCGTGGTTAAAGTAAAATTGTGTTATTTCTGTGTCTCTAGCATCTCCAATTGAAATTAGAAAAATGACTATTAAAGTCTAAAAATCTATTCTTATGCCATAAATTGATTAAACTGAGCCTAATTTTAAACAGTGTTATCATGCCCAGTGTAACTTGTGGAACAGCAGTTTTATATGTCGCAAATAATATTAAAATATAAAAATACTTTGATATTATGAATAGTGTCATCATAAATGCAAGCAAGGAACTTTCACATTGTATTGTTTGTGTTTCTGCAGATTGCCACAGTTTAAAGAGGAGGCCAAGAGTTATGTGGGCACCAACATGAAGAAGGTAAATATGAAATCACCCCAGATCTCTTGTCTCCCCTCCTTCAGACCCTATACACCTGTTTCTCACCCGTGTTTCTCATTCTTCATTTACTTTATGTGCTTTGTTACATAGAGGTCCCATGCCTTTAAATGAGGTCCTTTGCTGTTGCATAATTATCATACCTGTGTGTGTCATGCATCAGGCCACCAGATGGAAATAGTATCTAGAAAGAGTTAGCTGTGATTTTTTTTTCAGTCACAGTAATTGGCATGGATAAATACAGGTTGGGCTGATGCTCGTTTTCATGGCAATTATTCAGGGATTAAGATCCTCTCTTCTGTCTTCTTATACCATTCTTGTCGTCAAGTTCATCTTTTGTCCATTTGCCTGTTCTAACTCGCAGATCCCAGGCTGTATTCTGGACACACAGGATTTTATTTATGCAGATCAGCCTAGAAACACCAATCAGACGGGCTTAGAGAGGGTATAGAACATTTACATGCATTAAAAGGGCAGTTTCTATTGGGTTGCAGCTAGTGCATTTTAATGGACGCATGGCTTTATGTCTGAATGCATGGTGGTGGGGAGATTTGGTAAAAAACTTCCAGCAACTGCGTAGGAACATTATAGCAACAGAACATGATAGACATGTAACAGACAAGTTTTCAGAGGAATGGTTTGGGTTAAATTCAAGTTAGACATTGTTAAACAATATTTGTGACATTTGACAACCAAAGACAATATTTTATCTAATTTTTAACAAAGTTTGCTCTTACACTAATGCACTTATAAAGGAAACCTATGGGGCAAGGCCTATAAAGGAAACCTATGGGGCAAACCTTTGGAGGTTTTTAAAACAGAAATGTAAAGCTTGTATTGTTGTCAAAGCACTGTAATAAGGGAAGCTTAATTTGTAATTTGAGGCATAACAAGAGAAATGTGTAAAAGTAGATGTATTTCTGTGTACTGTTAAAAAAGGTAATTAAGCAAATATGTAAATAAGGGAAACTGGGTTTGTTTCACAGTCTCACAGTCTAAACAACTCCTACATGAAGAGTGACAACTGAACAATTTGACACATTTTGGATTCAGTGTTATACTTCATGCAAATGAGTTGAACCCTCTTTCAGTATGAGGTTAAACCACAAGCAATTTTTCATACTAGTACAGTTTTTGTTAAATATAGTAATCTTGTCATTTGAATGTCACTTTATAAATTTGAATTTATATTCTTTTAAATGGGCCTATTTTTTCTTTTCTCAAAGACCAAAAATTCTTTTTGAATGCCAATTTGCATGCTCTGTGTGCTTATTTCTCGTCTGTTCATTGTACCTATTCATTCTATTCTTGGTCAGTCTCCCCAATTAATATATGTTGGTTTGTAACGTATGCTGAGGCGCCAACTCCCATTTGTTGTTAGAGATGCATTGGGTTATGTCAAATGTGTGTAAGTGTTTTCAGAATGTGTGTAAGTGTTCCAGCTGTAACGCCTGATGTGTCAAAAACATACTATGAGTGTGTGTTGTCGTTTCCTCATGAGATCTGCATGGATGTGATTTTGGTTTGTGTGTCATTTGCTCCCATGTCTGTACACCCTTGCATGGTGGCCTTGTATATGTGCTCCCACATCATGCGTTTCTGTCTGAACTTGTGACACAATCACTAATCCTGGGGCCTGCCCCTTCTCTCCTGAGGCTTACAATATCTTATGGAAAAACAAACGTGTACAGGTAAGGAAGAAGTGACTGTAGACTTACTGTAACCCTCTTCAACCCCCATGTACATGAACAACCCAGCAATGTTTTGACAATATTACCAGGTTCAGTTTAAATTCTTTGCCTAGTCTTTGATGTCAAATTTCATGCTAGAATTGTGTTTTGAAAGAAAGTAGAACAAGTTGACCCATTGCAGAACCCTGTCTAGCTTTTTACACTACAAGTCATGTAAATCAGATGGCAGTATCTGAGGCTAGTCTCTATCCATACATAAAACACCTTGTAAATTCACTTTATACAAACAGAACAAATATTGTTTAAAAATATTTTTCTGTGTTGACATTTTTCTTATGTTAATTTGTGTTGTCATGGGGTTTTGTTTGTGTATTGCCCTCTTGTATAGTTTCTTGTGCAGCGAACTGCAGCATTTGGGTTGATTTAACAAGAGGTCTTGTTTATTTTAAAGCTAAAGATGAGAGCTGGGGGAATGAGCGAGTCGTCCAAGTGGAAGAAGCAGAAGCGTTCACCTCGACCCCCTCGTCACATGGTGCGCAGTCCCTCAGGACAGATGGATACGGCCCAGTCCACTACTCTCACCAACAACCTCTCAGGTATATTGACATGGCAAACACCAGAGGCAAGAGGTTTTGACAGCGATTAGTCCCAAGCACACTGCTGGGATAACCACCAACACCCTATCCTCATACCATTATGTTGATGCAGGTGGAGTTCCATTCATAGAGCAGCAGAGCGGAGGTTCCTCTGCTCTTCCTGGTTCAGACAGTGCAGCTTCCTCTATCTCAAGCCCCACCACTGATAGTGGCCTGGATGCTGGCTCTAAGACCACCTCAAAAGAAGATCTCACTGACCTGGAGCAGAGCAGCTCAACTGCCACCACTCCCATGACACCCACTGCCGAGACAGGCCGACTGGAGTCACAGGTAACCCTAGTTTGTAGACGAAGAACTGCCCTTTTAAACAGGAAAAGGGTATCCAAATGTAACCTAGCCACTGATTGTGGTTTTGATGGTTGGTTGTGTCATTAGGCTGAAGGCAGTGGAGTGGAGCGTGCCCAGTCAGTGTCAGTAGAATCCATTCCTGAAGTTCTAGAAGACCGAGACGTGCTGGCTGACCAATCAGATTCAGCATCTGTCCATGATATGGATTATGTAAACCCCAGAGGAGTGCGTTTCACACAGTCCACCCAGAAAGAGGGTATAAGAATTGCTGCAAACAGACACAAGTTTGAACTTTGTATCTGCAAAATGGCTGGAATTTTGATTAGAAATTGTATTGTATGTCGATTGTATTTCTCCAGGTGCTGCAATAATCCCATACGGACTCCCATGTCTAAGAGAGCTCTTTCGGTTCCTTATCTCCCTCACCAACCCACATGACCGCCATAACTCAGATGTGATGATGCACATGGGCCTGCAGCTTTTAAATGTGGCCTTAGAAGCTGCACACATTGCCCCTTACCAGTCTCTGCTTGGTCTAGTCAAAGATGAGCTCTGTAGGCACCTAATACAGGTAAATGCTATAGTGCACAGCAGCATGATTGTTTTTGAATATTGCCTGTCTTGTTGGTTGTTCTGGCTTGTTCTCAAGCTGTTATAAAGATTCTCTGTTTCTCTGCAGTTGTTAAGCGTGGACAGGATGAACCTCTATGCGGCCTCCATAAGAGTTTGCTTTCTTCTCTTTGAAAGTATGCGAGAACATCTTAAGTTTCAGCTTGAGGTACGTAACAAAATCATGCAATGTATCTGTGGTAAGATGTGCTGCTTCACAGAATACAGGAAGTCAATTTTTGTACCTCCCATAGATGTACCTGAAGAGGCTGATGGACATTATTACCTCAGAAAACCCTAAAATGCCCTATGAGATGAAGGAGATGGCCCTGGAGGCCATTGTACAGCTTTGGAGAATCCCCAGCTTTGTCACTGAGCTTTATATAAATTATGACAGTGATTTCTACTGTTCCAACCTGTTTGAGGATCTCACTAAGCTTCTGTCCAAGGTGAGCACTGTAATATGTGGTGGAAAGAGCACCAAGACCGATTTTTTGTGGGAATCATTGCACACATAATAGACATTACTGCAAATTCCCTAGTTATGAAGATGTATTGATATGTTGTGTTTGCAGAATGCCTTTCCAGTATCTGGGCAGCTCTATACAACTCATCTACTTTCACTTGAAGCCCTGTTGACCGTGATCGACAGCACAGAAGCTCACTGTCAGGCCAAAATGCTCGACAGTGCTACACAGCAGGACCAATCAGATTCCGCTACAGGAGATGCAGACAGTTCAGTCAACACAATCACAGATACATCGACAGGTGGGCAAAATTAGCTACCCAGGATGAACACAAACAGAACTGTTGTAGTTAACCAAGTAGGAACTGTAGGAATTGTTAATTTCTCGTAAAGACAAAACTATCTTTTTCCCCATACAGAGGCTGGGAAGAGTGTGCCCAATTCTAATGGGCAGAATGGTGCGGAATCAGAGGCCAAATGTGTCTGTCCACCAACCAGTGGTTATCTGATGGCAGAGAAGATGAGATTAGGTCGACAGGACCAAGAGGAGACAGACTTGGGTACTGTACTGGTGTTTTGCATGTGATATAAATAACAGTCATTGTGATTGCAATAAATCTTCAAGGAATTAGAGTAACCAAATGTTTCATTGCCCAAATCCAGCAGAGAAGAAAATCCCCAAAAAGCCTCAACGTTTTACCAGCGGTCTGCCAGACTCTCAGGAACTACTGGAGATAAAAAACAAGAAGAAGGTGCTCAAACTGTGTTCTGGTTGTTCTTTGCTATTGTCATTTGAAATATTTAAATTTCAGTTTGTAAACCTTTGGAATTTCTTGGAGTTCTGCACTGATTACTCAAAAATATCAAGGCTGCATTTATGTAACCAATGTATAAAGGTAATTCCTATAAGATCGCACTTTCTTCTGCTTGTTGATTTCTTGTGGTGTTTTTGTGTTTTAAAGCTTCTTATCACGGGTACAGAGCAGTTTAATCAGAAGCCAAAGAAGGGCATTCAGTTTCTGCAGGAGAAGGGTCTGCTCAGCAGCCCAATGGACAACAGTGAGGTGGCCCAGTGGCTAAGGGAGAATCCCCGGCTGGACAAGAAGATGATTGGAGAGTTTATAAGTGACCGCAGAAACACAGACCTGCTGGACAGTTTTGTCAAGTAAACTTCTTTACTCTTTTGGGTGTGAGGGCAGCTGTATACTTACCATATTGAAACATGTTAATATTGGTTAGGGATGTGACTCTCATCTGTTGCCACTCCTCACTTGAAGGTCTGTTGCACTTAGATGAAATAGATGAATAAATAGGTGATTTCACATTTTGAACATGGTAGTCAGTATGAACTCCAAACGTATTCACAAAATTTACTAACCACATCCACACCAATCTCCCAGTCATATCCTGTCATCACTCTTCTATGCCTCTAAATACAACTGGTTGAAAAGGCCAAAAATAAATTAAAGAGATGTGGTCTATTATTCCACTGCCTTTGGCATTTCTCACTGATTCCCTGTTACGCTTCCTGGTTGCTGCTAATGTCGTAAGAGCTCGTCCAACAACTAAGGAGAAATTCCAAGCAAATTTGATTTATTAATTCGATTTATTGGTGATTGTTCTTAAACCTTAAAAGGCACTACTTATGCAAGTAATACTAAAACCAAAAAATTTCAGTTAGTTGGCAGCTTGTCTGTCTTGGCTGGACTGTTGACATAAACACTCATTAGCCATGCTGTCTGAAGACTAATTGACTGTTAGCTTTACAAGTTGTAATAGTTAGAATGATAGTTATGTTTAATGTATTAAACTCAAAGTACATACTGCTAAAAGTTGTCTGAAGGCTGTACTTCTCTCTGTTTGTTCCACAGCACGTTCACCTTCCAGGGCCTGCGCATAGACGAGGCTCTACGCTTGTATCTGGAGGCATTCCGTCTTCCTGGCGAAGCGCCTGTCATTCATCGGCTCTTGGAAACCTTTACTGACAACTGGCATGTGAGTCAGCTGGCAGTCACATAAACACACCAACATGCCCTCGTTTTGGCAGGAACATACATATATATAAATATA
>JBAJNP010002833.1:0-14258 GCA_036877545.1 Yasuhikotakia modesta | reverse complement strand
TATACATGCTCAGGCCAAAGTGGACATATATACTCTTTAAATAGGTAATAGGCTAGCTGCTGTCATACAGAAACAGTCGTTCCTACAGTTCTTCCATTACCACACTCCAAGGCAATCCTAGTCACCAACTGGCCCCATCATCAGGTAATTAGGGACAGTGGAACAGCGTTTCGGCCAAGATCAAGGGCAGGGTCGTTAGTCACGCAGGTAATCAGGGTAGAAGAAAATGCTGCCGTGGTGAGATATATCCGTCTGCCTCAGGACATATCTAAGGACATTTCGAACGTGCTCACTACGTGCATACGAAACGCAGCTCTGTGAGTGACCTGGAAAGTATGCATAGTAATTTCTTTTCTTAGTCTCCATTCTCAACCACTACGAATAAACTCACATGATTACAGGTATGCTGCCGAGATGTTGGGGTTGTGCTCTTCCCTGATTCAGCAATGTTTTAAAACTGGAATAGATTCAGTTGCTGACATTTACACTGGAAGGGGATCTCAGGGGAATTACCAGACCACTCATTTATTTCTCGCAGTAAATGGTTGTTCAAAGCAAACCTGTAAAAATAAATGTATGTATTAGGTGATATGATAATGCTTATGATTGTGCGTTCTTGTTCTCTTGTGAGCAGAAAGTGAATGGCAACCCCTTCCAGACCAACGATGCTGGCTTCGCTCTGGCTTACGCTGTTATTATGCTGAACACCGATCAACACAACCACAACGTTCGGAAGCAAAACATCCCTATGACCCTGGAGGTGAGTCCATAACTCATAAAAGCCATTCACATGTTCAGGGTCACTTGCAAAATCACACACAAGAGTTTGGTTTCACCCCTGTGATTTAACAGTGTGGGATAAGCGTTATATGTTATACACATGTTATGTGTGTGTGTTATGAAACTAAATGTTGGGACACATGCAGGTTGCTGTTATGGAGCCGTGCTTTGTCTTCATGTCTCTCAAACAACAACAACTGCCCTCAGATGAGTGAAGCTTTAAGCACAGATGAAAACAATGATGTCACCCTCTTATATTTTCAAAGGCACTATTTGACCGGCAATGTTTTTAGAATAAAGATAATACTTCTGATATATTTGTTTCCAATCATTCAGTTTACCAGACTCCAGGCTTCTAAAGCTGTTTTAGTTAACATTGAGCAGGGCATTTAAACTCCACTCAAACTGTTAAGAGATGTTTATCATATTTCATTCTTTAATTAAAATAAATATATACATGTTCAGTGACATTCATATGGTGGATGGTAAGTTATATATAATGGTAAATTGTTTTATCATCATTGTGATGAAAAATCTGTACTATTAAATTTAGTACAGATTGACTAAATTAATTTTTACTTTTTTTACTCATACTGTTTTCTATATTTTAATATAGTAATGAAAGTACATAAAATTTCATTAAAATATAATCTAGCTAAATAGTACTTTAAGATAAAAGTATGAGTTTGGGGTGAAATGTGGCCTGACTGTGTTTTGGTAAGGGTCACCCTTAGATATATAAACAAGATCCATGGTCGGCATCCTCTTTCAGATATCTTCCAGTAGACACACCGCAGAGGCACAGAGTTTTCCATAAGCTAACATCAGCCTCCATTTAAACACATCATCACAGAAACCCTCCTGCTAAACGGGTGTGTTGTAAATGAATACAGAGAGCAGTGGGAATGGCAATCAGCAGGTATTCAGCAGGACACAGGGGTATAAGTGACAGTAGAATGAAAGGCAAGCAGCAGGGGCAGAGCGGGAGTTTGGCAGATGGCTGCTCCAGCTGTCTTGTCTCTGCGTCTGCTAGCTTGCATGTGTCCCCGCTGTAGTTCTGATGCAGCCGTGGAAAATACGGCCCTGGCAGGACACTCCCTCTGTTTACTCCTGTTTATTTCTCCTTCTGTTCATCTGTGTCTCGAGGGGAGCTCGGGTTTCCTTTGCTTTACCTGCCATTAAGAAAGTATGCAGTAAAACAGTGGCCTAACGCCATCACTCAGCGGCAGATGTCTGTGTGTTTATTTGAACTGAGCTTGGCCCCAGACCAGTCTGCTTAACACTAACACCTATTAAGTGACACCGGCGGTAATAAACTGAGACCAATTATTGGATTTGAAAGGTGATAGTTTGAGGATGTCGCTGTAATTGGTTGGAATGAAGGCATTTTAATCAGTTTCCTCCTGCTGTTTGTTTGTTTTCCTCTGTTTGTGTAGCAATTCAAGAAGAATCTGAAAGGTGTGAATGGAGGGAACGACTTTGATCAAGACATGCTGGAGGACATCTACAATGCCATCAAGTTAGTTCATATTTAAAGGAAATGTTTACTCACAGATGTTACATCAGCATTTACTTTCACTTATAAGATTCCAAATCTCATTTTCTTGTGCAGAAGTCGATGAGTTTTAGTTAGTTCATGAATTAACTGTGCCTCACAATGAACTCACAATGAATGTTAGTTCAGAGTTTTAATTTTTCTTTAAATTAAAACTATGCCTCTACATGTGTTCATGTTTTGCTTCATTTATATCTTATATGACCTGTTACAGCAATTTTTGAACACAAAATGTTGTCCCTGGTCACTGATAAATGTCAACACTAAACCAAAAGGATGAAAACATTTTGGGCTTGTTGTACATTTTTGTTGTAATTCAAAGTGTTTAAAAAATTATACCTTTCATGACTAAGAAATAAAAGCTGTTTTTGAGTTGTGGTGTTTATTACCACTATAAACTAAAAGATTCAGCCCCTTGTATCTTGAGTGCATGCATGAAATGGCTCTTGTTAATGATGTATACAGAGACTCAGATAGAATGTGCTGTGATAAAGGTGTGTTGTGTTGCAGGAATGAGGAGATTGTGATGCCTGACGAGCAGACAGGACTGGTGAAGGAGAACTATGTGTGGAGTGTTCTGCTGCACAGGGGGGCCACACCTGAAGGGCTGTTCCTCCACGTCCCAGACGGCAGTTACGATCGCGATCTCTTTACCATGACCTGGGGACCAACTATTGCAGCCCTGTCTTATGTGTTTGATAAGAGCCTTGATGACACCATTATTCAGAAGGCCATTGCTGGATTCAGGTAAGTTTTGATTGTGTTCTAAACCAAACCTTGTTTCAATCCTTCCATCCAATACCAGAACATTGTTTTTGAATGAAAGTTTATATAAACCTGTAAGGGTTCAGACAGCCTAAGATACCATCGTGATCAAATCTTTTAAATCTTTTAATCACAACTGGCGTCAATTGAAAGTTTCAGGTAGAGCAAATGTTTGTGTATTTGATGTATCTCACCACAGTTTGTGTATTAAATGAAAGCCAAACATTTTGTTTACATAATCATTGACAATGGAGATTCTTCTGAGATGATATCAGACTCTTCATCTGCTCTCTTACAGGAAATGTGCCATGATTTCTGCACACTACGGCTTCAGTGATGTTTTTGATAACTTGATCATTTCACTTTGCAAGTTTACTACTCTCAGCTCTGAGGTAAACCATGTACCTCTAACCAGTTTTGTTCAGTATACTAAAATAATCTTGAGATGATGAAGACAGGACTGACTGGTCTTTGTGTGCCTTTAGTCTGTAGAAAACCTACCCACAGTGTTTGGGAGTAACCGGAAGGCTCAAGTCGCTGCCAAAACCGTGTTCAGTCTGGCTCATCGTCACGGTGATATCTTACGAGAGGGATGGAAGAACATCATGGACTCCATGTTGCAGCTTTTCCGGGCTGAGCTTTTACCCAAGTCCATGGTTGAGGTGGGATGGGAGCACTTAAAATTGCTTCTGGCATAGGAGAAACTAAAAGCACAAAGACACTTTTCTGATAGTATTTGCTTTTACACGGTCTGGCTGCCCTATTTAGAACATGCAATACTGCCACCTACTGTCATAAAGGAGGATTTTACATTAATACTTTGTGTCTTTGTCAGGTGGAGGACTTTGTGGACCCAAATGAGAAGATTTCTTTACAGCGTGAAGAGACGCCATCAAACAGGTAATTAAACAAAAGTAACGAAAACTGTAATTCCTTCAGCCTGGGCTATAAACGCAAACTTTTGATGAAGTACTTTAACTGGGTTTTATTGGACTAATTAGTAGTGTAATTAGTAGTAATTTATTGGACTAAACAGTAGTCAATCACACCATTAAAGAATATAATGACATTGAACATGTGAACCTTACATGTGGTTCTGATGAGCTCATGGAGACAAAAAAAATGGTGTTAAGTTCTTGATTTTTGTCCTGACCATGAAACGTGCAGTAAAAGAGCTTAAATCTAATAGAAATGCAGTGTTTAAACCCCCACATAGTGCCTGTTATATACAGCTCTGTTTGACTAAAAGGACTGTTTGCTTGTTTGTGAGAAGCCATTTCATTTATTGCTTGTTGTGTGTGTATTTCTCTCAGGGGCGAGTCAGCTGTATTAAGTTTTGTGAGCTGGTTAACGTTAAGTGAGCAGTCTGGACTCCGAGGCCCCTCAAATGAGAATCAGGAGGCCAAACAAGCAGCACTCCTGTGCATAAAGGTGCGTCTCATTCTCAAAACACGTTGATCAGTCTGATTCATTGCTCTGAAACGATGTAAAGAAGGCTGTTCTGTGACATCTTCTGTCACACAGCAATGTGACCCAGAGAAGCTGATCACGGAAAGCAAGTTTCTGCAGCTGGAGTCTCTGCAGGAGCTCATGAAGGTGAGCATACAGTGAAGAAACCATTTACTTTGGTTACACTTTGTTCTGATGGTTCCCTTTAGGCATTCCATTGAGTTTCAGTAACACTGCACCTACAGTACATGTCAAGTAAGTCTCAGCAGGGTATTAGTTAATTAGTATGATTAGGTACTATTACTAGTCAGTGTAGGTGACTAGACCTACCTATTAGAGGTTGGTCTAGTTGACATGTTGATATGTACATATCAGTAGAAAGTCTCTTGGGGGGACATCACAATAAAGTATTAAAGTATTTAGAAGAAACAAAAGCCAGAAGTCACTTATAAACCTTCCTGTTAGCTCAACTGGCAGAGCATTGTGCTAACACTGCAAAGGTTGTGGGTTCAATCCCAGAGAAAGGCAAGTCCTGATAAAATTATGTGCACCTTAAATTCACTGTAAGTTGCTTTGGATAAAAGCGTCTGCCAAATGAATAAATGTAAAAGCGTCAGCAAGTTGCTTGGATGTAAATGTTTAATGTTCTTTTCAGGCTCTTATCTCTGTGACCCCTGATGAGGAAACGTACGATGAAGAAGATGCTGCTTTTTGTCTGGAGATGTTGCTACGTATTGTTCTTGAAAACAGGTACAGTATGTTCATGACATTAACATTTTATGAATGGCTGAGAATGCTGTCAGAACATCATTGAGAAAATTGAGTATTATAAAGGGACGATCGTGTGTTTGCAGGGACAGAGTGTCGTGTGTTTGGCAGGCGGTACGAGATCATTTATATCAGTTATGTGTCCATGCTAATGAGAGCTGCTTCTTGGTGGAGAGAGCCGTGGTAGGCTTGCTTAGACTCGCCATACGGTTACTGCGCAGAGAGGACATTGGCTCACAGGTACACATTCAAACTGTTGTTGCCACAAATCAACCCTTTAACTTATACAGGTTTTAACGTAGCTTGCCCACTGCTGTTATAGAAATGTTTAATGAGACTAAGTGAGAAGTATTGCTTAAAGCAAGCAAAACTAATCAGCATTAATGAGTGGGGACTAAATTCAGACCCAGATCCAATGTATGCAGGAAAGAAGGTGGATTTTATGCACCGTTACATTTGCTCGCATATATCCAAATTATCTCTGCAACCACTAACATAGGTCACATAGGGCACAGATACACAGAGACTCACATATGTGGTTTATGGACATTCTCTATATGTGTAATGATTTTTATACTGAGGTAATCAAATTTTCTGTCCCCTTTCCCTAACTCCACCCCTACCCCTAAACCTCACATGATCCTTTATTTAAAACAAACAAACAAACTGGCACACGACCCTGGTTTTGAAGCCATTTGTATTACATGAACATGTTTGTGTGTTCATGCCTATGTTTACCATGTTTATGGCATTATACATGCCATTATACACATTTGTCCTCCTAAACCACATAAACCTGTACACACAGGCACACAAACAATTGTGTACAGACAAAACAGACAAAAACAAGCAGGTGCTTTTGACATAATGCATTTTTCTCTTTTTGTCTCTGTGTAGGTTCTTCTTTCTCTTCGCCTCCTCTTGATGATGAAGCCTCACGTTCTATCCAGAGTATGTAGAGAGGTGGCCTTCGGCTTGCATGAGTTGCTTAAAACCAACGCAGCCAACATTCACTGCAGTGATGACTGGTACACACTGTTTTCTCTTCTGGAGTGCATCGGGGCTGGGGTCAAACCTCCAGCTGCCCTGCAGGTCGCCAACACCAGCCCAGACAATGACACAGGTGATTTGTTCATTCCCACATGTTTCCAGCCGAAGAATCTGTAATGCAACTTCGGATACAGTCGACCATGACGGAAGTCCATTTCCATATGGTTATTTACATAGTGGCTTATCTTGTATAATCCTCCGGGCCACTGCGGAATTGCAGGAAATAGGCAAGCAGGCACCAGTGCTAAAGGGGCATTATACACTGATTAAAATGTCCTACACCACCTTTTCCTTCAAATTATTGTAATTTCTTGTGTCATAAGCAAGTGAACCTAATAGGATTAGTATAGCGCAAACAAACAGTGCACTATACTAAGAAATCTCTTCTGTTGTTGAAGAAAGACAAGTCTTTCAATACATTAATTGGATCATTTATACCATTGTCCAACTGTTTGTAGTATCAGGCAAAGACTCCCTATTGTGTACCTTATGTCAGGGTCATCTGAAAAGTACTTTACTGGACAGTGCTGGTTTAAAATCTTTGAGGAGTTCTTTTAACTTCACTAAAACTTTTGTAACTATGTTTAACAAAGGCAGACAAATTTCAGTTTTAGAGTTTAAATCAAACATACATTTTTTATCTTTATCCTTTTAAAATTGTCTTTACCTCACCATGGAAATGGCTGTGGAAGTGGGGAATGGCGTTACACACAAACAAATAATTTCATGCAATCTTTTTTTTACAGGTGCTCAGTCAGACAGTGAACTAAGTTCATATCATCAGAGTGAAGTTAGTCTCGACCGAGGCTACACGTCTGACTCTGAGGTTTACACAGAACACGGCAAGTCCAGAATCCCCCGTTCCGCTACTGATGTTGATGTGGGCTGGCTTGTGGTAAGTGTTCGCAAAATCGTTTTTTCGCTTGTTTTCACATGGAACCTGTTATTTCCAGTTCTGAATATCTGCCAAGAGCGTGTAAAGTGGGTTTTGTGTAAACTTTTGCACAATATGTGCAAAGATACCAGAAAGGGACTGGTATCCCTTAGAGAAAAATCCACCCACAGGATGACCATAACCATTTGCCTACAGCAGGTGTCCCACCACTGAAAGGGCGATTTACACTTTACATATCAAATAACACACATTTTTATTGGAAGAATTAAAATGTGTATAACCAAATAAAGAGACATGCATTTCTACTTTTAAACCGACTGGAACGTCTGTTAGACTTGAATTGTAAGTGCATTACTGTAAACATTTTTTTTCTTTAAAATTAATTTAAATTATTTGTTTTAACTAATTAATTGTCTGTTTTTACTGGTAAATGTCAAAGCAGCTGTCAATAGAGATTTTGTTTTGAGATCACAACATTATTAAACATCTGGGATGCGCAGAAGTCATGGGTTTGCATCCTGTAGAATCCTAAATCAACATTGTGCACTTGAGCAGGGCAGTTAACTCGAGGTTACTTTAGAGATTGTCCCTGCATGAATGTACTGTGTGTTGCTTTGGACTAAAGCATTTGGTAAATAACTGCTTCCTGTTATTTGATAGGTGGGCAAAGACGACCTGGATGGTAGTAAGGCAGCAGTGACCCCTGCTCCAAAACCCCTGAGTCATCCTCTCATTAACCAGTACAGTCTGACTCTAGGGCAGGACATGGGTCTGCATGATACCAAGTCCCTCATCAAGTGCGTGGATTCACTCTCCTTCATTGTACGCGACGCCGCCCATGTCACACCAGAAAACTTTGAGCTTTGTGTTAAAGCCATACGAGTATTTGTGGAGGCAAGCCTTAATGGAGGTAACTGTGTGTTTCTATTGCTTAATATGGCGTGAGAAACCATTGCGTGTCACAAGTGATTGTCGGTCCTGTTGGCTTGTTTTGTTAGTATAGCTGGTTTACATAATCATAATGCATCACACTGAATTCTTCTAATGGGTTTCATTCCAAACAAACCTTCAGTAGTTTTCGGGGAGCATTTCATTAAAACTTCATATAGTACGTTTGACTCCTTGGAGGATTAGAGTGTCTGCTTTAGTTCTGAAAGCCTTTGATTGGATGTGTCAGTGCCTGCAAGCTCTTTGGTGGTGGATCTCTAACTTCTGCTCTTCCACTGAGTCATTTGACTCCAGGGCAATTCAGCTGTGAACCCTTTCCATTCATCTCCCTCTTATCCCGAGTTTCTGTATCCGGGGTGGTCGATGATCAGCAGCAGGCTCAGACGAGACTCGTTCAGCACTTTGTAGCTGTGTTTTGCTGTTCAGCATGGCATTTTCATGACTTAGAGGCCTCTGTTTACTAGGGCAGACATCTTCTGTCAACAGGGGCTTACATGCTCACTTTGAGAGCGGTCGATCAAAGCCTTAAGTTCTAAACATGTAATGTAAGCATCAATTAAACAGGCAGTAATAAGAGATGGTAGATACTTGCTTTATTTTCCAATGGAATGGAAATTCTATTTCCATTCCATTCAACAAAATGCAGTATTTTTTGATGCGATCCGAAAATTGACCTAGATATGTCAGAGGTTCTTTTAGCAGAGTAAATGAAAGGGTGTGAGGATGGACAGTCACAGAAGAAAAAGCTCAGAAGTTGTTCGGCACCTGTGAATCATTGTCATAGCTTTGTTTGCAGTCATTATCGAACCCGCTGGTTTTTACCAGCTTGACAGACATGACAATGGGTCAGCATGTGCTTGAAAGCTTAATTTGCTTTCCCTCATTAGTCAATCTGTTGATTGTTGCCACGCCCTCCATAGGATACCGCACCCATGAGAAGAAAAGGAGTCACAAATATGACTCCAAATCCAACCGGCTCCGAAAGAAGCCCAGGGAGAAGGAAAGCACTTCACGACGAGCCAGAACATCCAGTCAGCGACCCGCCCGTTCCCATAGCGATGATGAAGAAGATGAGGGTGTGCCGGCCAGTTACCACACGGTGTCTTTTCAGGTTAGTCTGGACGTAAGTACAACAGCCCTTTCCCTAATACCTTTATCTGGCCATCATCATGTTTACTGATCTGATAATAATAGTTTCATTTTTGAAACTTGATCAAAGTGAAATAAAAATCCACACTTAGATGTTTTGACCAGTGAGATCTCCATTCCAGCTTCAAATGTGAAAACTAATCTGATATTGAACATACTTTCTAACACAAAGCAATTAATACAAAAATAAATAAAAAGATACAAATGATACAACACGTGTAAATTTGCTGGTGTAGCCTGTTAAACTTTCTAAAATTACAAAAAGTAAATGCACAAAATGATTACATTACAATTAAATTGTAGTGCACAGTACATTTTCATTTAGGTGTAGGGTAAAATATTCAAAATCTAAAAATAAATTGTCCCAATGCAAAACAGTGTCCTAACAATAAGCTCCCATTTTTATCATGCAAAGAATTTATTATTTTCTTCTGATTGAAAATGCAAACCTAAAATAATTGGAAAACAGAAATAGGAAGTTATTGAACAGAGCACAGCATTGTCTTAACATCATATCAACATCAAAGATTTTTTGTCTGTTGTGTTTACTTCACCTGTTTTACCTTTTATGTCTCCAAAGAGGGTACAAAACAATTATATCTATTGTGTCCATTAATGAAGAGAAACAGAGTCTGTTAGTAAAGTAAATATTTAATATTCCACTAACCAGGTTTGTCCTCATTATTAATATGGTCTGTTTGTCCGTGTAGTTGCTGGATCTCATGCACACGTTGCACACGCGAGCAGCCGGCATCTACAGCTCTTGGGCGGAGGAGCAGCGCCATCTAGAGGGCGGTGGCAAAAAGATCGAGGCGGATTCTCAAACGCTATGGTCCAGCTGCTGGTGTCCTCTGCTTCAAGGTCAGAGATTACTTTAAAGCTTATTAGCAAGCCCCAGTGGCAATTAAATCATAATATATTCATGTGTTGCAGTGTTTAAAATGGGTAATGTCAAAGTGCTATATTTTATACTGGCTCTATCAAGTTCCATAAAAACAATTTTATATTCAAAATTATATTCTGAATTTTATGAAGCAGAGTGATGACTGATACTGTAAATTATTTTTTCACTCCAAAGTCTGCCTTCAAAATCTTTGTTTGTTAGCTCTGGACAACATGTATTGCATAGAAATCACTGCTTGGACGTTGTTGATGTAAATTGAAATTACATGTGGGGGAAACAATGACAGAGTCTTTTTAGTTTTAGAATTATCAAATATAGACAAATTCTTTAAACAAATATAGAAGCTGTTGCATTTTTCAACGATTCTGTATAATGTTGTTTGGGTCATGTAGGTATGGCATGGCTGTGCTGTGATGCTCGAAGGCAAGTCCGCATGCAGGCACTCACCTACCTACAGAGGGCGCTGCTGGTACACGACCTGCAAACTCTGGACGCTACGGAGTGGGAATCCTGTTTCAACAAGGTGAATTAGTACAGCTTTGCCTAGTGTTATGGGTTCAACATAATGAATGCATTTAAATAACACACAGGACTAGCGAATGATGCTAGTTTCTCTCTGTTCTCAGGTCCTGTTTCCTCTGCTCACCAAACTCCTGGACAACATCAGTCCAGCCGATGTTGGTGGCATGGAAGAGACCAGGATGAGGGCCTGCACTCTGCTTTCCAAGGTCTGGCATTTGGCCTACTCATTTGGCCTATTATTCTGCTTTATAATAGAAAGTTCACTGTTTTAATTTTTATATTTTATAATGTTTTTCTCAGGTGTTTCTCCAGCATCTCTCTCCGCTGCTTTCTCTGCCCACTTTTGCTGCCCTCTGGCTCACCATTCTGGACTTCATGGACAAGTACATGCACGCTGGTTCCAGCGACCTGCTGGTGAGAACTGCTCATGTGTCCATAAGGTTATCAGCTGTGTTTGAATCATTGGGAATTGATTGGTTAATTCTTGAATCATTCTTCTGCTGATGCTGCACATCAAAATATAAGGTTGTGCATTGCTATACACTGAACAGCTATGTGCTCTCTCTTCTCTTCATTCAGTATGTACATTGTCCACTCTTCACAATATGCAGATTTTCTATATAAACAGTTGATAGGAACCAAATGGGGCATTTCTGATGATTAGTTCTGCAGTTAGGGAAAAAGAAGTGTTTTGGCCTTCTGAATTACTGATGAAGCTGTTGTTTGTTGGACTTTGGTGCACAGCTGGAAGCGATTCCTGAGTCTCTGAAGAACATGCTTCTGGTGATGGACACAGCAGGGATCTTTCACAGTGCAGATTCTCGTACAGGCTACTCAGACTTGTGGGAAATCACCTGGGAAAGAATTGACTGTTTTCTGCCCCGCCTTAGGGAGGAGCTCTTCAAACAGGCTGTCATTCCAGGTATTGTCCACAAAGACATATCTGTACCATGTTAAAAAAACAAATACTGATTGGCATTAATGTGACAATAACATGCATTTGGTCTTGGGTAACTGTGGTCTTCTGGTTTGTCTACAGAACCTGTCTGTAATGTTCCGGTCGAGCCCATCTCACCCCCCATTGCTGTTACCCCAGTATCCCCACCGGTGCCAGCCCCCTCACCAGTGCCAGCATCCCCTGCAGAGCCAAAAATCCCTAGCAGACCTGCGTCACCTCAGGATGTCCCGACACCTAGTGCCAATGGTGATCATGAATATTATCTAGACATATGGGTTTGATTTTGTTTTTTCTGATCACAGTTTTGGGCCAAATAGTGTTATTATATGACATGTCTCTTCTGCTGTATTTCCTGTTCACAGGAACAAATAGATCATCTCCAGTTCCACCCTCCACGCCTCCCACAGCCACTCCAGTGAAGATGAGTCCTGCAGAGACCCCACCTACTCTCAGTCAGTCTCCACTCATTCTGCAGCCTCTCGCCTCTCCACTGCAAGTGGGCGTGCCGCCGATGTCCCTGCCAATTATTCTAAACCCTGCTCTCATAGAAGCTACCTCACCTGTGCCCCTCCTCCCCAGACCCACCACTGACTGATCCAGTCATCAGATAACAGGCGAGAGACTGTAGCAACGTTTCAAGGAGAAGCAGGCAAAAAAAAACATCTTTTCACTGTTCTCCTGCCTGCATACACTCTCCTTCACGCTGTTAAATTATGTAATAGGAGGGCTTGGAGTAAGAGACCATAAGGCAGAGGACATTGACTTGCATGCTTGTCTCTTCTCATTTGAAACTTCAAAGCAACACTCAGACCTTTTGGACTTGAACGTCCTTCACTTAGTCATCCTACATAAATTATATTCAAACCAGGAAGGTGCCACTGAAATATGAAGAGCGATTTTATTATTAATGGGACTAAATTTATTGCAGTCAGGGTCTGTCTGTGCAGATTTTAATTTATTTTTCCTGAGATTTACTTAGACAGTGATTACAGAGAATGGCTAATTGATACTGCATGCAAACCAGGTCTCACTATAAAGAATACTTAACATTAAACGTTTCATGACAGCTCAAACTAAATTAAACCTGTACAGTATGAGGAATACATAATTTATTTTGATTACAATTCTTGTTTTCTCTGTTTTTGTTTTGTTTTGCATATATCAGTCCAAAGAATAATCGTTTCAGAGTAGCAGCCACTTAATTTACCCAGTAATGAATCATGTACCATATGGGCAAACATTTCTGCATTAAGTCTACCAAATGTCCTTTAACACTACAGTAGAGCATATACTCTGTATCACTGGAAATGCACTCACTTTATTTTGATGCACCGTGTATTTTGCATCTCTACAACATTCCAGATTTAGTAATATTTTCTGCTTTTTTTCTCAGTTGTTTAATTGAGATTTCTGGAAGTCAGGTTTTATCTTGTTTTGTTTTTTTTATTCAAGTTGTCTTAAAGGGAGATGATTGTGTTTCTCTAGCTGAGTGCTGGTCTGTACAGACTCTCTCTTCATCACTCCCTCCTTCTACTTTAAATTCCTGTATGAAGAACAGAACACAGATTAGTTCTTCAAATGCACAATACATATGCTGTTCTTTCCATTAATCATATCCTTTAATTGTTGTGATCTCTGTAACTGTAGTAACCACTGTTACTTTTGTATGAAGTAATGAGTGCTTCACAAATCTGAGACATTTAGCTGAAAAATTCCCTAAAATAAAATCTAACAGTTCTCATATCCTGAGCTTCTTTAAGCCAAGACCAGTTACAGCAGCAGCTTAAGATTTCCACGCAAATAACTATCTGACAGTGGAACCTGAAAGTCAGGCTGGTTTCTCCTCTAAGCAAGTAAATGTGTTTGGAAGCCTCAGTAATGGCTGGAGATTTTAGGAATACTACCATAATTAAACATAAATAGCCATTGCCTTACTTTAGACAAAGCAGATTAATGATGACACAGACACAAACCTTACAGGTGGTGGAAGAGGGATGGACTGTCTTGTCTTTGTATGTCCACTTGTTGTACTGCATTCTTAGACAGAACAGGAGCTAATTCTTTAGTCAACAGGTAATTCAACGAGAAGAATCTGTATATAGATATATGAATAAATGTTAATGTACTTTTTACAATGTAATAAATATATGGTAAAGTATCATAAGCTTGTGTCCTTGTGCATATTATTTGCTCCTCCAAAGACAGAATCTTTTCTCTAAAGTCTAAGTTATACAGGTCCTTTTCAGAAAATTTGCATATTGTGGTAAAGTTCATAATTTTCTGTAATGTACTGATAAACATTAGACTTTCATATATTTTAGATTCATTACACACAACTGAAGTAGTTCAAGCTTTTTTTATTGTTTTAATATTGATGATTTTGGCATACAGCTCATGAAAACCCAAAATTCCTATCTCAAAAAATTAGCATATCATGAAAAGTTTCTCTAAACCAGCTATTAACCTAATCATCTGAATCAACTAATTCACTCTAAACACCTGCAAAAGATTCCTG
>JBAJNP010002832.1:0-44520 GCA_036877545.1 Yasuhikotakia modesta | reverse complement strand
CACAGATCCTGAACACTAAATTACAGACCCTGAACACTAAATCACAGATCCTGAACACTAAATCACAGATCCTGAACACTAAATTACAGACCCTGAACACTAAATCACAGATCCTGAACACTAAATCACAGATCCTGAACACTAAATTACAGACCCTGAACACTAATCACAGAACACTAATCACAGATCCTGAACACTAAATCACAGACCCTGAACACTAATCACAGATCCAGAACACTAATCACCGTATGAGATGAATAGAGCAGAAACTCTTCAATATTCAACAGCAAAAAAACACTGTCCAGTCACTACAGAACTGAAATCTGTTACATTTGAATTTAGTTTTGAAAAGAAGGTAAATAGCAAATCAATCGAATCAATCAAAACTAAGTGCAAATCAGCCTTTTCTCAGAACACACATTTGAGAAACAGGGAGACCCTGATTTCAGTGTAATCCCATGATTTTTCAGGGCTGTGTGATATTGAAGACAATTTTATTTCGTACAATAAATGTAAACTATATTTAATATATATATATATACAATTCCAGGTTAAAACATGACCTGGGAATGATCGTAACAGGTTTCGTGAGGATTGCCCTTCTACATTATCTCAGACAGGGCAAAGATCAATGTTCTCGCCATACAAGAATCTGTGCAATGTGTTCACATAGCAACACCCAGGCAACAACTCAACCGCCCTGTTATAAACTGCCTTAAATTCAGCTTGGCAGGAGTTGACTCATTGTGGTGTCTTGAGACATGTTTGGTTGTCATGGCGAGTGTTCGGCACAGTTTTCAGGAGGTGATATGAATGTGGTGTGACCGATTGATTTGGAATGCGGACAGAAGACACGTTCTCATGCAACACAAACCACAGAAATAGGTGTGTTGTAAATGTGTGTTAACACACATAAGCTGAACCCACATGTCTTTGAGTTGGCGTGGGAGAGACAGTGAAAAGCTATGAGACTATCCTATTGTTCCCCTTACACACACTCCCTTTTACACTCTCCTGGATATGTATTAATGTTATTAATGTATATGTATATATGTATTATAAACTTTATACATCCGAAAATATTATAAATTGACATGAAACAGGCAGATTTGTAAATGTAAACAATAGCAGAAGTGTGATTTATAAAGCAAACACGGGCCTAAATGACAAAAGATATACAGAGCAAAGTTTGGGCCTTTTTTTTAAATCTGAGTTTCTCTTTTCAGTTACAAGATGGATTTGTATGGATTTGTAACAAAAATAGTTGGTGACAGTATACGTCAAAAAGTAGCAGATTTAAAAAAAACAATGATAATTAACGTAACTACATAAGAAACTACATACACGCCAGTCTTATGTAAATATTGTAAATGAATGTAAATTAATGATTATTTAAGATAAACAGATGATCTTTCTCTTTTACTCATGCTTTCTAATGGCCTTCCGGAAAATCTGAAGTCTACATGAAGATTTTTTAAAAATATTTTTAAAGCTTAAAACTGTGACCTGAGAATTTACATTTACTTGCCAGAGACAAAAGTTACAAAGATTTGTAATCAAAAGAAGAAAATAAAACTTAAATTGGACAGAGATCAGCTTTCAATTACATTCCTGTCAGATTCAAAACTGTTTATAGCCAAAACCGGACCCATAAAAATACATTCAATACAAATACAAATAATACAAGTTTTACAATTTATTTTACTAGCTATGATGATTACATGGGCATGACCATTGTTTCACTTGCAGCTATCATAGCTTGCGTCATGACCCAGTATTTCTCAAAGGTGAAGCCTGCTCTTTAACACATAACACACACACGCTTGTGACTCTGACTGTAGTCTGACTGCATTAAAACACAACAACACGACTGCTGTTAAAAACACAACAACACAATCAGCCCTGCAACAGAGAGAAAAATAAAAACTGCAGGACATACAAAACTGCACTTGAAACAATTTAGACATGATGTACATTAAAAACACGAAAACTGTCATTAAAAAGACTTCAATCAAACCCCAATATAAACATATGTAACTAAACCTAATGATATCTAATAGTGTAATGAGCTCTAATGTACAGTAATCTTATCGTACTTGTAAAACTCTTATCCTTACAACAACAACAGATCTGAATATAAAGACTTATGTAACTTATACACACACACACACACACACACACACACAAGCAACAAATCACAGCTGTCAACATTATGAAGATTTAGACAGACCGCACAATCACACACAAAATCTCCTCACAGCCTCTCCCAAAACCACATGAAGTACAAACAGAAACACACACTCTGTCTCAGTGAGTTCTTCTGTGGAATACAGCACAGGCAACAGCACAGGCAACAGCACAGACAACAGCACAGACAACAGCACAGGCAACAGCACAGGCAACAGCACAGGCAACAGCACAGAGATTAACTTTCAAAGCATCTGGTTATATCACACTGTTTGGACAGCAGCAGAATAAGCTTGAGTCAGAGCTTTAGTGGCACAACACCTGGTTTAGCACATTTTATAATGGCCTGATTTGGCTGAAGACACACTTCTGTCCTGACAATGACAAAGTCCAAGACACAACATAAAATTGTGCTGATATATTCAGAGTAATTACCTTCAGTGCTGTACAAACCTCTGCCCCTCGCTTCTCTCTCGCTGTACTTTGAAACAATCGACTAACAATCAATGTGGCACAAAATCAGTTCTCTAAAGAGGTTTATGACAGACTGTAAAAGCTGATCTTGGATCAGTTTCATATAGACATGCCCAGACAGCTGCTTCAGTAATGGTGTGTGGTAAATATGAGAACGTTTTAAGTATGTTAAGAAGAGCTGACATTAATAAACACACAGAAAGTCTTTAACTAACACATTACATAATGTCAATCTTTTAGTAAGACTTTTAGTAAGTAATGAACACACATTTGGGATGAAGAACACTTTTCTTGTCAGCATGAAAATAGTTTTGCTGCTCATTAAGTTATTACATTTACATGTATGAATTTGTGCATAAGGTTATGTATGAATGATTTTATCCAAACTGACTTACAGTACATCCAATATACACACTTTAACAGTACATGTGCTCACTTAGAATCGATTGTAACCTTGTGATCTACCAAATTAAATACTTCCGATTCAGGAAAATTCATTGTTTTTAAACCATCACAAAACCTAATGTACCATCACATCATTCTAATGTAGTAAATATTTTTACTGAAACTCTCAAATCTATTTACAATGATGTGTGTGTAGATAATCGTGTAGACACTCAGTCTGTTCTGTGGAGGATCACAGCGCACTCTAGTGAGTAAATGCTAGAACTACAGAATTAAACGTTTGTCAGTATCTGTCCAGATACTTCTTACTCCAACACACAAGTCACTATAGTCATCAGACCAAGTGTCCAGTTCTGATCTCTTATTACAGCAATTTTCACTGAAATATATAAAAATAACTGTATAGCAACTACTGACTGATAAGATTTGAAGTGTGTGTGTGCGTGTGTGTGTGTGTGTGTACTATTACACAGCCCACATGGAACAGACTGAGGGCAGCCTGGTGTTGATTAATCTAATTTATCCTCCAGTGTTCCTGCATGTGTGTGTGAAGAGAAGGTGTGAAACTACACACTCATGATGTTTAATGGTGCACGTGTCGTCTAAAATAAAACTCTATAACATATACACTAAATAATGTTTTATAAAATATGCATTCGTGTAAATTCAGAAATGTTATGCAGATTTTATTTAATGTTTTATTATATATGTTGTCGTTATATTGCCATCATTGTCAAATCTACATCTAACATCCAGAATCCACGAGAGCCAAACTCACCTCTGAGCTCCAGTACAGAGGCCCTGAGTACTCAGTCCTTCCCCTGATTACACACTCTTTGACTGGGTAGACTGCTCTCTCCACGGCTCCCGGGTCACAGATCTCCAGTGTGGACAGTTCCTGCATCAGGTCCGACTGACTGACCGATCTGCGCTGCCTCAACTGGGGGGACGTGCAGGTGAAACCGTTCCTCGAGGGCGAGCGTCCCCTCAGCCCATTCATCCGGAGAACCGGAGCTTTAATCTGCATCCGACTGGAGCTTTCACTCCGGTGGGCGATGTGGGGGTCCGGCTGGTGTGCAGCTCGCCCACGTTCTGGCTGCTGAGGGAAGTACAGGACACCTCGGTCGAGGCAGGGGCCCGGGTTTAGGTAGCGGGAGGTGCACAGGGCATACCTGGAAAGCTGGGGTTGACCACGGACAATATACCCAAGGGTGAGGTTACATGGGTCGTAGGAACCATAAGGGCTCAAGAGGGTGGAGCCGGTGGCATGTTTGGGGGGAGAGTAGACTGGAGACATGACCAAGAGATGGAGAACACAAATCAGCCCCAAAGACACGAGAACCAAACTGTTAAAAACAAACGTAGTGTCTAAGAACACAGATCAGGAACAGCAGCCCTGTTTGTAGTCTCAGCAACAACCTGCATTATAACACAAGGATCAGAGAACTCTTATTTTAACGTCCTACTTGTGTAAATGCAGGCAGCTGCACAAGGGCCAACGTGATAAATGAGACTGTCTTATGTTACAGTGTCAGCTGTGTGGAAGTAGGACATGAACGCTAGAGTTACTGCTAGCAGATAATCTACACTGACACCTGCAATACTCTCAATAACTGACCAATAAAACTTATCACTTTAGATTTTCACTTGACTATAAAGAGGAACAGTACAGTATGGTGCTGGTATCAAATGGCAAAATTCAATTGCACCATAATATGATATGCTTACAATATTACTGTAATACATATTGTCTACTTTTTGCTAGTAAGAGAGGAATAGGATGAGGGTCTTATGAAGAAGAGTGGACACTATAAAGACTATAACGTTGAGTCCATCAGTCACGGGTATCATTAATATTGACTGGAGTAATTAACTAATGCAGCTGCAACCTCAGCGCGCCGCGCAACACAACCAACACAACATGTTCTAACAACGTTTCCCCTCAACACTCTGCGAACGTTAAACAAACACTGTCAAGTTATAATCGACTTCATCCATAAAGTCTCCATAAATCACGTTTTAACGTCATCTCATATTATTTCAGGCTTTAACCATCCGGTAACGTGAGATTCCTGTTACAGAAATCGCTATAGAAACATTCCTTCACACACGTAACTTTAACCAAACCTTTAAAAAACGTTACTTAAAGTTACAGAAACGTTCCCCGTCAACCGGGTTGCATCCACGGCCCACTGGCACGTTACAGAAGTGAACGGGTCTATCAAAACGCGGCACACTGTCTTTTAAACGGAGGGCGAACAGCGGGAACGATATGAACGCGGTTGCTAACAGCGCGTCTGGTTATCTGGTGGATCACGTGCGATCCCGAATTTCCTTCAAATCCTTACCAGAAAAACTCCAGTTCATCCTCCCGACGGTCCACCCGGATAATCCCTCACACACCCGGACTCGCGGGAGAACAGCGAGACTCTGGATCTGTGGTCCGGACTGACCGAATACCGGAACACAATCCGACTAAATCTGGGTTCAGGGATCCGCCTCCCAAGCGGTCGTCATAGCAACCCGGATGCTCCGGCTCCGCGTGGCGTTACTGCAGAAACCACGACTAACACACTATGTATAGAGTCGCAAAATCTCTGCGAATTGCTCACTTTATTCTCAAATAAAGGATTAAAACAAAACACACAACCCCTAAAATAGTAAAACATTACAAAATAGTAAGAAGTGGACGTCAGGGTGTTGGTCACCGATGAGGTGACTTGATGTATTTCTGTCCCATGATTCCCATAAACGCAAATGTATAGTTCATTTGCGTGATGTCAAGAGAAAATCCTAATGCAAATGACTATTTCAACGTTTCATTAATGTCATCTAGTCAAGTATGGTTGTTATTGCCGGGCTAAACTGCATCACATTTGATGACTCTAAAAATGCACCCCACCTCAGTGATTCATACAGTACATTGAGTATTTATAGTACAGGGCAAAAATGTTCACATCCATTAAACATGGTCTATTATGTACAGTTTAAATAAGTGAAGCGTTAACAGTTGACTACTCAAGAACATTTGTGTGTTGATACCAAATACTATTCACTCGACTGTATCCACAGAAATACAACACAATACAAATGTGGATTGGCATTGTTGATCAAAGCAATACTTCATTATGGCAATAAAAGGGGTTTCAATAAAAAATAAAATGGCATATTGTAAGTAAGAAGAGGGTATGTATGTCATCATTTCATCAAATCAACTAAATAAGAAACAAACATCAACATATAACTGGTGTTGAGAATCATCATTCATTCTAGCAACACACGCTCTCACATTTTGGTGATTTAGGAAAACTGATCATCTAAGTAACGTTAGCTAATCTCTCATTAGTGTCTGTGAAATATTCAGTAGCTGTTTCTCTAGCACTACATTTCAAAGTGACAGTCTGATATTTTTGGTGGCTGGTGTCTGATGTTACGCCAAAGACAAGAGCTGACATCTGGCTTCTTCAGTGTTGAAGGGTTTGTTGTTTTTGTCTGTGCTGTTCGGCTGGTGAAGGATCACCAGGTTGTAATTGATCACAGTTTTGGCTTCGATGAAGGGAACTGCTCAAAGTTGGTCCACACTGCAGGACGGCCGCGCATCACACGCGCATGACCTTATTGGCTCCGTGTTGCTTTACTCCTCAGATTTGTCTGTGTGTGCCTCTCTCTCCTTTGGCCTTGCTGGGTGGATGTTAAGAGAAGAAAAGCGAGATGTGTGTGTGCAGTAGAACGTTGACGCTCGCAACAGTCGCTACCAGGGAAACCAGAGGTTGAAGGTCAACACTTCTACTGGTGACTGTTAGAAAGAGAAAACATGATTTTATGAGAATCAAGATTACGAGAGAATTGTGTGAGATTTTGAGCTACAGAAAGGCAAAACATGCAACACGTGATTTTGAGTTTGCACTCTGCTGACATTTAATATAATCACAATAACACAGAAGATCTATTGGTGTGGGTGTATTTTATTATTTATTATTTATTTTAACACTGAAGCACTTTCTCCTCTCCCAGTTTAATCGGTTGTGACAGTTATAAGTTAATAATTAAAGCTGACGTCTCAGAGTTTAAACACTTTGAACAATGCAGTGTTTGTCTGAACAGGCCAACATAGCAACATCGCCTCAACTAATGGCGTGAGTGTAGGGTGGGGATAACTGTAATAAGCTTTAGTTTGCCTAAACAATGACAGGCAGGGGGTGAGGTGTGGACCAGGGGAATGTATGTGTTTATTGGACAGTTTCTGCAGCACTGCCCCTAAAATCACACTTCACCAAATTGTTAAAGCATGAAATGATCTGAGACGACCTTGTGTGTTGATGTGTGTGTGTGTGCGTGTGTGTGTGTGTATGTGTGTGTATGTATTGATATGTGTGTATCTGTGTGTGTGTGTGTGTTGATATGTGTGTGTGTGTGTATCTGTGTGAGTATGTGTGTGTGTGTGTTTGACCTCTGCAGCTCTTCCCGTCCCTCTGCAGCATTCCCGTCACACAGCTGCACACAGCACCTGTCATTTGACTCGTACAGATCTGATCACATCCACCATTATCCTCTTCACACCAGTCTGAATCTGAAACACACACAGTTACAGCTGTAATCACTGAGTGCTAATGCGCACATACACAAAACACCCAATTAAACACCCACATCCTATTACCATCCCAAAGTGCTTACACATGCACGCACACACATGCCCAAACACGCACAAACACACACCTGTATTCATGCATTTCCCTATAATAAATACTATACCTCTTCTTCTGATTGGTCCCACAGATAAGATCTGTTCTTTATGTTGGCTGTAGTCTGTATAACTTCTCCTGTTATGAGGACAATTCTGTAAAAGCAAGAACATCATTATGAATTAGAAACTGTATGATGAACAAGGGTTGGAAAATGCCAATAGTGGTGAACACAGCAACAAAAAATTGAAGTCTTTGGATATTTTTGCTCTTCACTCGCAATTTGCCGGTTTCATATGATGTAACTACACTGCATCATTCTTTATAAACATCAACAACACCCTTAAATCACCAGTCAAACTCACATTTCTTTGGAAACTGGCCCTGACAGCTCAATTTGTAAATCATTACCATAACTTAATGTTGCAAATTATTATTATTAAGGTTTGTGTTTTGAACACTGATCTGTTCTGTACTTGCTCAATAACAAATTTTTGTTTATTGTTAGACCAAAACATTTACAGACTGGAGCTTTAAACTCAATTTTATTTTTTATAATGACTACAACATAAATCCTTTAGTTTGGACGCTGGGAGTCTGAAATATCTAAGCACAGTTGGAGACATTGTTGGCATCTCTTCTGAAACTGTTGAAGACACACGTGTGATTACTTGGTTAAACAACAGAAAAGCAGAACTCAAATTCATCCCATTTTATCTCACTGCTGTCAGAAAGTAATTTTTCTGCCCTGTAAGTCCCGTCTGTACGGTTATAGAACGACATTAAGGCCAAAAATAAATGGGTGTGTGAGAGATTTCTCACCACTTTGCAGGCGTTGGTCTCAGAATCACACAGTGAAACATCACAGTGCAAATGAACTTCATCATAATCACCGATGAACTTAAAGACGGTGACGTGAAAGCGACATGTGAGTGACACACCATTCTCAGCCATGCCTATGGTGTTATCCTTGATGTTAGGACACCTGGAACAGAGCAATGTGATGAGTACATGTGATATCACATGTGTGATCTGACAGATACATAAACTCGGTTCTTACCCTCTCTCTATGATAATGTAGCGGAGGCGGTCGCTGCTGTATCGAGATGGTGTAGCCCAGCACATGTTGACTATGAGAATAAGCTGTTTGTCATCTGCTCCTTCCACAAACACCCCCACAAACAAAACATCTCTGGTGCTCAGAACCACCTCTCCCTCCCGATATGGGTGCCGGTACGAAGAGTTTTTATACAGAGCCATTTTTGTGATGAAGTTGCCCTCTTGAGTCGGCAACGTGAGGTTTATTACACTTCAGAGGCAGAAACATAAAGACACACAGAGTGTTACCAACCTAAAATACTACAAAATACAAGTTAAAGTTAAGTTACGCTGCTTATTTGTTCATTATTAAGAGTCTCCTGCAAAAATGACCATGTTTTGGGATGATATAATTAATGTATTTCAGTAATGCCAAGAAAAATGTACATACTACTATACTATACTATACCAAGAATACCATGGTTTTTCATCATAGTAGTATTTAATAAAAGAAGCTTCTCATGGAAAAACTATGGCACTGTGTGTAGGGTTACCTCAGCATGGGCTTCAGAACGGTCTCCAGTGAGATCTTTATGTCCAGTTCATATGCACAGGAGAATTCCACGTTGATGGTCTTATCACGCGTCACCACGTTCCCTGTGTTGTTCACACTCTCGATCCACACTGTGTTCTTGTACATAATGTGTGTTCCGTTTGACTGAACACACACACACACACACATAGACGCACACACACAAACACACACATAGATGCACGCACACACACACACATAGATGCACACACACACACACACACACACACACAAAGTGACTCTGAATTTAATTACCTTTCCAGAGAGAACAAATGTACTGAGTGTAATAAGATAACACAGGAAGTGAGCGCATAATGACGTATATTTTGAACACAATGTGATTTAACTCGCAGAGAACACAAAAGTTTTATTCTAAATTCACTGCAGTCAGATTTCATCACAGTGAAATATAGGACTGCATATTCTATAATTAAATACATAATTGATTCACATTTTAATAACCAACTATCCACTTGCAGCTTTGATATTTTGTATTCTCATTATCAAGCTGAGCAGTTAAACTGTGACATTTAGATTTGCTGTTGGTTAATATACAAAGTAGCAGTTTTTGAGAGACTAGTAATAGCAAGCTTGCTTTGAAAGCAACCTTCAGAAATCTCTCCAAAGCCACACCTCCCATTTTTACCCAGACCAGAAAAATGTTCAGGTCAGAGGTCAACGCACCTCACCCTCTGTGCTCTTCTACAGCCTGTGACTGTAATACAGTCCAGTGTAGCTTTTCTTAACTCTAAGTGACCGTACATCTCATTCTTTCTCAAGAGGCACAGCTGAGACAGCCTGAGCCAGAAATGAGAAGATCTGCTCCTGCAGCCCTTAATGACAAAGACCAGGGATTTGTTCACCTGCACAATAGAGCCGCAGTGTCCCTTTGTATTGTTGATGTGGAATGAGATAAAATCCTCTCCCTCAATTCCAGCACAGTGCTGGTCATTAATTCGTACGTCCTCCCTCTCGAAGCCCAGCTGGAACAGACGGCACTTAGAGATGGACACCTCCATCAGAGCGTGTTTACAGGTCACCTCTGCCTGAATGATGTCATCCTCACCTTCATCACAGAGGGGCAAAAACATGCAATTTTGAAGTCAGGAAAGACTGTCTTGCACCCAAACTTAAAAAAAATAAAATAATAAAATAATAATAAAAATATATATATATATTATATTATATTATATTATAAAAGTTTTTATAATATAATATGCGGTTTTGTGATGTCACAAAGATATATCATTATGATAAAGTGCAAAATAATAAAAACAACCATTTTAATGTAACATCTGCTCCTGATTATTTTTCCCACAACATTTAAGCACTTGAGCAGCCACTGTTACTATGGTTACCTCCTCAGGCGAACATGACTTCAGTTTGCAGGCGTTTATTTGGCATCAGGTAAAAATAAGCATTCTTGCAGTTTAACTTTTGTGGTCACTGAAACATTTGTTTGGAAATGCTGTTGAAACGTTTCTAACAATATACACAGAATAAATCCTCTTCTTTCTTGCATGTTTTAAAAACACAAACCCACAGCCCTCATCCATCTCTAACCTCAGCTTTTCTCTGGCAAATGTTTGAGGTTCAAGCCCTGATTCAGCTTTCAGAAGACCTCACACAGCATTAATCTTACTGATATCAGTGATGGGCATTTCATAATATCAGTGCTGGGCGTTTCATTAGTCTTACTGATATCAGTGCTGGGCAGCTCAGGGCAGCCACACAGGTCTCCTCCGTTCTCCTGGTCACACGTGTTGTTTGAACAGATCTCTCCTGCACAGGGGTCATAGATCCATTCTGCTAAAGACAGGTCCAGGTACAATGTTAGCACACAGAAACACACACTGTGGGTACAGTGACAAACATACACGTTTTTTCACTATAGACTTATTTTCTGTATCCTAAACTCTCCCTCAACCTGCTGGTATTATTAGATTTAAACTATTCTAGCTGATCAGTTTAATAATAGTGGGAATAACTTGGAACTAAGTCAGTTTTTGACACATTAATTATGCTTTTGACAATCACACGTGTAGCTACGCAGGCTTACTGAAAACAGTGTATTCCTGTCTTTAATTCATGAATGTCATTTGCAAATTATTTCCTCCAAACATTTTGCTCTGTCTCTTCCTACACTTCCTCTTCTTGTCCTGTAGGTGGCAGCGTCCCCTTACAGCAGTTCTCCTGGGCGATCCACTTCGTGGTCAGCGTGCCGAAAGAGCGGCAGGCCTCTGCGTAGGCCGCCATGGAGCCGCACACCTGGGCCTTCCGGTGGTTGTAGCAGCCATCCAGGTAGCAGGACTGGTAGAAGGGGTGGGGGTCCAGCAGACCATGGCAGGGTTGAAAGAAACCTTTCAGATCTGTGAGTTTCAGGCAGTTTTCCTCTCCCTGGAGTTCTGACACGGCTGTATTATCACAGGACTGGGCCAGAGCCACATACTGAGTCTCATCACAGCTGCAGACAGGAGTTGGTGAAATTACGAGATTGATGATCACATCAGACAGATGCATAAGACAACTATGAACTCCCACATTGCTAACCTGTTTTGCATGCCGTTGGTCTTCCAGCTCTGCGCTAGCTCCAGCGCGCTAACGGCGGGTTTCCCCCGAGAGGTGATGTAGTCGTCAGTTGGGTCACCGTTGAAGTTCCCACACAGTCCACAAACTTTGTTCTGCAGCCGCGGGCCCATGGTGATGCTCAGCGTGTTGAAGCGGTTATAACGCACCTGGATGTCCTGAGGCGTGTCGATCACTAGAAAGCCCTCAGACGTGGACACCCGCGTCATGAGCCCTGTGACGAACGGGACGGACACTGGCGTTCCATTCACCTGAAAGAGGAACAAACGAGAACGTTGGAAACGACGTTAAACAAAAACTGTATTAACAAACAGGACTTCCCAATCCATCATCCAAGGTTTAGTGTCCCTCACGTTTCTCACCTTGACTGTGTTTCCAGAGATGAGGATGTTCTCCTCGTTGATGTAGAGGTAAGCGTGGGAGATGGTAGTCAGGTTGGGGGTGCTCCACTTGTCAAAGTTAGCAATGAGCTGAAAGGATAACTCTGGGAGCTTGTGACAGATGGTTGACAGAACGAAGGAGCAGGAGGCAGGTAAACGCAGAGAGGCACCATCGAAAGTGCGGAAGACCCCACCGCCCGATGCCACGCAGTGCTGGTTACGGCGGGCAAAGCACCCTCGCACCCCGTGCCGCAGGGCGCACTCCTCTTCTGCTTTGCAGCGGCGCGGGTCGCACTGAATGAGGTTCCGTCCGATACACTGACAGCGTTTGGTGCAGTCACTGTTCCAGAACAACTGCTTTGGCTGAGAGAGAAAATAAAATACAACTGACATCCATCTAGAAGCATAACAGCAATAACTGATTTTACATTATTAATAAATAATAAATATAAACAATAATGCTGTACAATATTGAAGAAAAATTCAATATGTGCTAACTAATAATACTAAAAATCGATGTATAGACAACAAAAAATGGCTGTTATATCAGAACTTATTTTTCTAATAAGTAAACAAGATAAAAAAAGAACAAGATACATTTTCAGAAAACAAATATTAATAATTATTTAATGCAATTACACTTTTATTGCAACTGATAAGAATGTGCCAGAAATTGAATAACAATAGTGTTTCCAAAGTGAACAAACAGAAACTATAGGTGGTTTTAATCGTATTGAATAGTTCATTCTGCATTCTGAGAGACACTTATTATCAAATGTAAAGGATTGTTTGGACAGAACTTTATTCCCACCCCATCCTTTATGTCATATTCTTAAAGGATTCACTTTACTTCTGTGGGCGTATTTTTTACCTTACATGCATTGTTGTGAAGCAGCTTCACAGAAACTTTTACATAATAAATAATAACTATATAGTTTCTGTTTATTGTCTTTCCAGTTTTGCAACATCCAGTCTCACCTCATAGTATTTACCATCCGTGTAGCAGCCGCAGTTTTGACTGAGGATGCAGCTCTTGCCGTTGAGCACATAGCCCTGGTCACACTGGCAGCCTTCAACGCAGTACTGGTTACAGTCCCTCTGGCCACGTGCTGGGGCACACTGAGGCTGACACACCAACATACAGCTGGAATAGTGACTGTTCATGGGGCACGGCAGCACTGGGCACACAAACACACACGCACCCACACACACACAAACACATACGCGCACACACAAACACATACGCGCACGCACACACAAACACGCGCACGCACACACAAACACGCGCACGCACACACAAACACGCGCACGCACACACAAACACGCGCACAAATACGCGCACACGCGCACAAACACACATGCGCGCACACACACAAACACACACGTGCGCACACACACAAACACACACACAAACACACGCGCGCACACACATGCGCACACACACGCGCACACACACACACACAAAACAAGAGAAGATCATTGGAGGGGTGAGTTTATTGAAGGAAGGGAAAGGAAGTATTGTATTTCAGTGTAAAGAGCTTATATGAATGTGTGGCTTTCATAGGGCTTTGAATCTGATAAAGTATCCTGTAGTTTCTCCGCTGGCCAAACACAATGTTTGTAAAGTAAGCCATTGCGGTTAGTCAGCGTTTTTAAATGCTCCTTTTATGTGCAGCTATAGAAACTACACCATAAGTCAAAACAGCCCAACTCCAAATGTCTGAAGCTCTGGCCTTCAGTGTCAGGAGGTTTTGTCCCCATCCACCTGTCAAACACTGTAAACCTGACAGCCTGTGAAAATATAACCCACATCTCACCTCTTACGGTCAGAGCCGGGTGTAGAAAACAAACCAACTCTATCGTACAGCAACAGCAAACCCAGCAAAAGCAATATGATGGTAAACAATAACAGCAAGACTAAACTGACAACAATCATGAGTCTCTGAGCAACTTCCGAGCAAATTTTAACAAACACCCTTTGAAGAGACAAAAATTGAAAATGGCAGCGCAAATTTCTTAATTGAACATGATATAATAGAGTATGTCTGATTCCTCTGCATGAGTCAGAGCATCAGAGGAAAACGTTTTGTTGTGAGCATAAACATTTGTGAACGTTTTAACTATTGGTGGTGCTACAGGGTTTGAGATAAAACTTACAGTTACAGTAAATTTTTTAATGTCCTTTCATGACTTTCTTCAGTTTTGTGTCAGGCTGCCAAAAAAAACACTGAACTGATAGACAACTGATAACAAACATCCTTCAGGACTTGACCCTAAATGATACTTACACACTAATTTGTCACAGTAAGTAAAGGTTTCTCACCACAGGGCGTGGAACTTCTCCAGCCAATGACAGACACTCCCTGTGTCTGACAGGTACTGGCGTAAATCTGCAGCCAATTACAGATGGTCTCTCTCGCACCTTGGTCCACACATGTATCCTGCAGACAGCTCTGGTAGTAGTACGCCGGCGGCACTTTGCTGTGGCAGCGTGCAAACATGCCTCCACGGTCTATTATAAGTCCACACAATCTCACCGCTTCAGGTTCAACATACACATACAACCCTTCGGCAAGGTGGAAGCGGTTGCCCGGGTTACCATCATCCACGTCAACGTTACTGATGGCATCAGTAACTTGAGCAGGTGCTGCAACTTCGGCAGACAGGCCCCTCTCGACCAATCCACAGCGAGGGCAAGAGTCTCCGCATCCCACCTGACAGAAAGTGTCGCGGTCCGCCCACATCATTCCCCATTCACTGACGCTGAGAACAGGCCCAGAGATGGGCAACCCTTGGCAGAGCCCACAGGTGGCATTAAAAAGACTACGGGGTAGAGTGAGCAGCAGAAGTGTGTTCCAGTCAAACGCCACCTGTGGAGATATTACACAACAATCATAATGAAGGACAGGCTGGTAACACTGTAAAAGGAGGGTTCTGTTACTAACAAAATAAGTTGTTAATAAACAAATATGCTAACAAGGGTTCTTTGCATAGATGCAGTAGAAGAACAATCTCTGATTCTCATACATTTTTATAGTCCATGAAACCTTTATCCACTACAAATAAACTTTTTTGCAACAAAAGGTTCTTTTGAGAACCAAACAGCACAAAATAGAACCATTGAAGAACCTTTATTTTAGAGCCTATGATTTAGTTTACCTTCAGGCCAAAGTCTGTCTCCACAAGTAACTGGATACCAAGAGTATAAATGTTAACTTTCCCAGGTCCAAGTTTTATAGGCAGATAGAGGCGTTCCTTGTTTACCTTAAAAAAAGAAATAAATTAGTAATATTTTTCTGTACTGTCTCTTTAAAAATCTTTCCCCTTTATTTACATCTTCTGTTCATTGTCTAATGTAACAGTGATGAAAAGCCAGTTCCTTCATGATTCATTCTGTCTTTCATTCTTTATCTGGGTTTTCTTCTCTTCTCAATCTTTATTTGATCTAAAGTTCTTCAGATCTTCAGATGGTGTTGTGAACTCATTCCAGGCGTCACTCAGTTATAAGTTTCTCTCTGTATCTGCTCCAGTCTGCTAACAGATGCTCACTGAAATGTTACACTCACCACCTCAACAAAACTGGAATGTTCTTTTCTGTTAAGCTCCTCGGTCTGCTGATTAAAATAACTTTGTGTCATACCAAATGAGGAGCCTGACCTTCAAAAGGTGTAGATTCATTGTGTTCTAGAATTACAGATGGATTCTTGTGATTATATTATTTCTGCCACCTGAGCAGATAGCAGGAGCAGTTATCAGTGTCTATCTGTTCCAGTGCAGGTGTAGAATTTTGTTCTAGTACAAATTGACTTTGGCTCATATTTGAGTAGAATGCAAACAAATAGAAACAGGTTTTCTGTGTGACACGGCCCAGTTTAAAACAAAGGAAACTAAATTGATGATATTCAGAACAGCCTCATTCAGGACGACTTATTTCTCATTTCTTACCATGACTGTGTGCTTGAAACTTCGAGACACCTCAATCTCATATCCGTACACCTCCAGTACAAATCCCCGCACCCATATAGCCTGGCCTGTGTCTCTCTCCTCGCTCCGAACCGAGAGCTGGAACCTGGGCAGTCCGCCCGGAATCATTTCTCCACTGTCCAGACCCCCAAACCCGTCCCTTTCCTCATCCCCTTCCCCACACTCAGTTGTGGCCAGATGAAGAGTGCAGCTACTCTGGAGATCAAACGGAACTCCTCCGAAAGGTAGAAAGTGTCCATACCCAGCCACAGCGCACACAGCCTCGGTCCTCGGCTGACAGAAAAATAGACCCTCGTTCTCCTGGCAGTACTCCTCTGGGTGGCAGGGCGAGAAGGTGCAGTAGACGCTGTTGTCTGTGCCGTTACAGAAGCAGCGCTCCTGACACTCCCAGTCTGTCCAGAATGTCTCGTTGGTGGCTAACTCACGACCCAGGTAAAAGCAGCCGCAGTCGCTGCGTGCCACACAGAGGCCGTCACGCAGGGCAAAGCCCTCCTCGCACTGGCAGCCCTCGGAGCACGGCAGGGGGCACGGCTCCTCAGGGTCATCCAGGTTGGAGCAGGTGAGAGGGCACGCAGACGTACATTCATCAAAATGACTGTTCTCAGGACAGGGTAAAGCTAAAGACAGAATGAGAAGGAACTCACATAAGGGACAGAAATAGCGTGTACAGAACATTAATGATTTGATTTCATTCTCTCTTACGGCAGTTGGTTGCACTTCTCCAAGTTCCCAGGTTGATCTGAGCATCCAGGCAGGCTGAGGCATATGCCTGCAGGGAGTTGCACAGAGCAGAACGGTTTCCCTCTCGGACACACATGTTATACAGGCAGTTCCTGAAGAATGGAGAGGGGTTGACAGCCGTGTGGCAGGCCAGGAACGAGCTGTTTCCAGGGTCATTAATGTTTCCACACAGCCACGGGCTTTGGTAAAGCCTTAAATCTGTACACATACGGTACAAGTCATCGCAATCCCCATTGCAGGTCAGATCATCCGCAATGGCTCTCCAGCCTTCAATAAACTGGTCCGCTGTGTCGGCCTGCCTCCCGCTAGGTAGACGGAGATCATCGATTGGATCTCCGTTGAAGAACCCGCAGAGGCCACAGGTGGTGTTGTGAAAGAGGGTGGACAGAGTGATGTTCAGAAGGCCCTGACGTGAGTATCGGGCCCGAACGAGACCGTTCCATTCAATCACAGTAGAATTACCAGAGAATCTATAAATCACGAGCGGTTCCACCGGATGGACGTAAGGAAGAATCACTGGTTCACTGTTTACCTGTGTGGGGAAGAGTGGAAGAGCATTATTAGAACATGGTGTGCAAACATGTTATATACAGCAGAGGTTCTCTAAGGGGGTACTATAGTATTAGAACACATAAAGCACTTATAGAAACCTTTTGCTAGTATTTTAGTATCTTTATGTTAATGTTAGTATGTTAATGTTTATTTAATGTTTATTAAAACTTTGCCAGTCTATATGCTACAATTTATGAATGCTTTTAAGAAAACTTGAATGTTGAAATATAAATGTTGCAATCTGAACCCAAAAGTAAGTGTTATATACTATATTCAATTCACAATGTAATGTGTTCTTGGGAGTCCTTGAGTTTGTCTGTAAGGGGTTCCTGACCCAAAAAAGTCCTGAGAACCTCTGATGTAGAGAAACTTTTGTTTGGTGTCCTAAATTATTTTAAAAATCTTTCTTTGCCAAAGAACCCTGAACTGACAAACTCTTCAGAGCATTAACAGCTTTACAGACCTTGATAACGTCGAAATCAGAGCCACCAATCTGTGCCTCCAAATGTGCCACCCTGACCACCACCGGCCGGAGCCACGTGGGGCCCTTATTCACCAGCTTCCTGCCAATCTTCACCTCCACTGATGTCACGTTCGCTGGCAGGCGGCCCAAAGCCTTCACCAGATAGAACGAGCTCTCATCGGGGAACGGCATTGTGGACCCATCAAATGTGGCCAGTATTTGAGTCTGAGACAGGGAGCAGATGGCATCACGCCGAGGGTAGCACCCCAACAGCCCCACCTCTGCCACACACACCTCGCCTTCGCCACACGAGTCATTGAAGCATTTAACTTCACCGGCTGAGCCGCACACACAGCGCTGGGCGCATTCTTCACCCACGTCACCCCCTTCTCCCGCCCAGAAGGTCTCGTTCAGGGCGTAGTAGAGCCCATTGCTTTCACACCCGCACTCAGAGTGCCGAACACAGCGGCTGCCGCTCAGCACATATCCCTGGTTACACTGGCAGCCCTCGGTGCACGGATGGCTGCAGTACAGGTGAGCCGTCAGGTCAGAGCAGGAGGCGGGACATGAGCTGGTACAGACCTGGTAGTGGCTGTTCTCAGGGCACGTCAAAGCTGGGCACCACAGAAACATGACAGGTCAGGAGGGAAGGGAAAAAACAACAGCGTCATTCTCAAAATATGTTTAAGAAGATTTTGTAATGACAAAGTTTCCAAAACCAAAATCAAGAAATCATAAAAAACATATAAAAGGTGTCACTCTTTTTCATTAATCTGTTATTATTCGTCCTTTTATTAAAAGATCTTATTGGTGTTATAAAAATTAAGAAAATGAAAATTATGAAGATCTTTTAAGAAAGTCACCAAAGCCAAAGTTTGAATAATTTATTTGTTCACAAGTTGTATGCAGTTGTGAACATAGTGATTTTTCCACTACACGGAAAAACATTTTCATTTCCTTAAAACTTATTTATTTTAATTGGTTTTACATTGTGTAACGTCTGTGAAAAAATTCCATAAAAGGTATTTAGAAATGTCTAAAAATGTACTTTATTAAGTCAAACTAGTGTGTGTTTTAGGAAACTCACCTAAACAAGTAGTTCTTTTATGATTAGTAATGATGTAAAATTATTTCATTACTACAATTATCTTTAACAGATGAAAGTTGAAGTTGTAAAGTCAACTTTATAAATCAAAATGTTTTTAATAAAGACTAACAGACGGTGAGGACGTGACTTCAACTAAAATCTTCAACTAAATACATGTCTGGGCTTTATTAGGTTTGAAGGTCTATAAATGATAAATGAATCCATAAATCTGAGAGAGTTGTAATTCACTCTTCAGCTCACTTTAACTAAAGTCACATTTATATCTACCAACTCACCACAGAAGGAGTGTGTTCTCCACGGCCGTATCATGACTCCCAGTGCCTGGCATGCCAGTGCGTACGCCTGTATAGCCTGACACAGGGTGGTGATGTTATCACGATTACTGCACATATCATAAACGCAGCTGTACACAAACGCCGTCGGATCGACCACGGCCCTGCAGTCTCTGAACGGCCCATCAGTTTTATTGATCAGTCCACAGTAGTCTGGACGAAAGTAGAAGGCTTCGGCCGCCGGCTCACACACGCTGCAGTTCTGAGCACAGCCGTCCGTACAACGAAAATCTGTGTCCTCTGCACGCCAGCTACCGCCCAGTTCCACTACACTCTCTGCCAAAGAGCCATCCGGCAACACGGGGTCATCGGCCGGGTCATCGTTGTAGTTACCACATAAGCCACAAGTGTTGTTGAAATACGAGCTGGGGAGGGAGATGGAGGCGTAGTGCAACCCGTCGTAGGTCACCAGGAGACCAAAGTCTGTTTCCAAAGTCACAGCAACGCCTGACTGGTACACCTTGACAGCGCCGAGCTGAAGTTGAACTGGGAGAGTCTTTATCAGGCCATCCACCTGAAACAGCAGAAACGCAAAGACATTGAGAAAGGTCACATCGCCTGCAAAACAACTGAATCTGCTGCACTGCTATTCATGCGGAACGTACAGCGAGTCTTACTGACTGACCTGCACTGTTCCCAGAGTTCCTTTGGGTAGCGTGACACGGTGACTGTACACCTCCACTGTCACGTCCCGCAGCCAGGACACTGTGGCCATGCCACGGTTCTCGTTTTTGGCCTCCACGCTGAAGAAAGGCAAACCAGGTGTTTCCCAACACGGACGGGCCAACAGATATGAGCAGGTACCCTGGAAAATAATCAAGGATACATTTGTTTTAAAAAAAAAACATTGCACCTGGAGTGCAGCAGCACAACATCTCACCACAGTTTCCCAGCACCAGGTCTGCAGCTCAGGATAGAAGGTTTGACCCGGTGCTGCTGGTTGCAAACTGCTGTCAGATGCGGCTCTGCATGAGAAAACATCTCAACACATAATCATGATATTCACGACATGTATTTAACAAAACTGCATTTGCATGAAACAACCTTTAATAATGGTAAAAATGTATCAAATCAATCTAATGTAAAATATAATGTAATTTACTTCCTATTAAGTTTAATATGCATAATTAATTCATCTTGATTATTATTGCTGTTTCTTGTCAGAATGAATAAATTTAATTACATGATACCTGTTTAATTAGTTACATGATACCTGGAAGTGATAGAGGAACCCATCAAATGTGTGGTAGTGGGGGTCTCCAAACACCACACAGGTGCTGGTGCGGGTGGGCTGGCAGAAATAAGCCCCCTCCACCTGTTCACAGGTCTCCAACTGACCACACGGAGTCTCCTGGCAGGTCACCTCATTATCCAAATCAAGACACCTGCAGCGCTGGGTGCACTGATCCGACAGCCAGAACACCTCACCCCTGCGGTAAAACCGCCCTGGAAGAGAGAGAGAGAGAAAGAGAGAGAGAGAGAGAGAGAGAGAGAAAGAGAGAGAGCGAGCTCGAATGATGTCATGGCAAAAAAACTCACACATCAATTAAATGAAAGTCAACAGCCATTTTTACCAGTGTAGCTGCAGCCATTTGCTGGGTCTATCTGGTCCGTGTCAATGCGGAAGAACCAGCGGCCCGGCACGTTGACATTTGTGGTCAGTTCAATGTTGACGATTTCATTTGAACGTGATCCGGGGAGGTTAAAGAAATGGCTAACATCTCCACCATTGAAACCTGCCTGGAGAGAGAAACGAAGAATGAAAGAGATGTGTTTACCTGATAAACCAAAACCAGGAGGATAAGACAGACGTAATATACGGTAACAGCACAGACTGGATTACCTGTGCTGTGGTTCCCCCCAGGCCTGTGAGGGGGTCTCCTCCGCTAGCTGTGCCGGTGCTCCAGTTAATCTCTCCGTAGTTAAACATGGCAAAATAAAAGTGACCGTCTGAGATCAGCACTGCCTGAAATGTGTTCACCTGAGAAAAGACAAATATAATCTTTGCTTTAATTTGGGGTCTAAATTACTGATCTTATACTAAACACTGCTGCAGTGATGACTGTTCATATAGCTGTTATGTGCACATTTCATAATACTGGGAATATTTATTTATTATTGTTTGATTTTTAGAATGTGCAGCTTAGTTTCTGCTTTTAACGGCTAAATTAAAAAGCAAAATTATATCAACAGTTTAGTGTAACTCCTTACACAAGAAAATCTATTAAGATATTTAAATGAAGACTGGTCAAATATTTCATATTTTAATCTAGACTGAACATATTTATTTATGGATTCTTTATGGAATTTCTTTGGAATTTGAATCAGTTTATTTTCTCAAATAGAAACATCTGCGTTTCTCACCGGTGTTGTCTGACTGCCTCCATAAAAGGTGACCTGAGACCAGGTAGCGATGAAGACCCAGGTGGCGGTGAAGGACACCATACTCTTGAAATACTTCCTGACATCCTGAGTGGCTCTCCCCAGGGTCTCCGGGTCCGTGGACTCCCGGTAGTACACATCCCCACGGATGCCGTTATGCACGTCAGCCCACAGAGGAGCGATGAAGGACCGGCTGTCACTGAGAGGAAACGCCTCGGGTGTGAACTGACTCACCTGAACGTTGAAGGAGATCACGCCATTATTGTTGACCTGTGGTGTGGTGAAGAATTAATGAACACGTGATTGGTTAACAAAAGATGATGTCATCACATTATCTTAGATCTCAGACTTGACATCTTAGGTCTTACACTTTTTCCACACTTACATAAAGGGTCCTGTAGGGCACATTGAAGAATACAAATGAAATTTGTAGTGGGATCTCTGTAGAACTGCCATCATCCATCTTGGGGGTTTCTAAATCCCTGTGAGATGGTCCAAAGGGGTAGAGGGTATCCTGAGACAAAGCTAAGCAGGGATAAAGGACATATTGTCACCACAGAAGCAGAGACCAGGTGCCTTTATCTGTTAGACAAATGTATTCAACCACGTGGATTTTGAGAAGTATGGATGTTCTTCTTATGGACAAACTTCTTGCATGTCACCAGTGCTTAACCATTGTGCTGGAATCTGCTTTAATCAGCCAGTGTTATATCTTATATCTCTGTGGAGGAGGGAGGGAGGTTTTGTGCAGTACGGACAGGACATCACTCACCTCCTCTGGGAGCAAGAGTGCTGAAGAGCTGGAGTATAGAGACTAAAGTGCCCGTTCTGACCATCCTAAACACAAGAAACACATACGTGAGGTTTGTGCACGTCTTCAAAAGAACGTAACCATGTTCCAAACACCAGTTACTGTCCTATGACAAACTGCACAGAAACAAGCTAATTAAAAGCAACAACTAGGCCAAGACACATTTGTCTCCAATCTTCCCGGTTTAAAGAGCAGTCTCCCAGGGCTCCCATGAGGCCATTCTGCCCCTTTCTCTGCCTGCGTGGTGGGCTTGTTCACCCTGAGCTGAAAAGGTTCCATTATGTGATGAGGAACAATGTCCAGGGATCACATTCTGCAGCGCTACCGTGTGAGTCGGCTATGATGCAGCTCTGGGCCACGGCAGTGCCAACGAGCCTGCGGCTGGGAGAACTTGCCGTGCTCCTCTGCATCATCTGAAGGGCCCATTAGCAGGTGTTTATGTGCTATGACTTGCTGGCATCAGAGAAAGAGCCCTGAACAGTGAAGCTAATGGGTTTAATTTAGCAGGCTTGAGTTGCCAGACTTGAGTTGCCAGAGTCTTTACGGCAACCCTGAGGGGCTGAAGTTCTAGTTTCAGTCCCCTCCGATTTACCTCACTTTACTGTGCCAAAATAAATGGACATCCTCTGAAATACCAGGATCAGGTGATGCTATGGATAAAGACATAAAATTGGTAATTGATGGTAATGCTGTCAAAACTGGAACAATACTGTCACACAGAATCTTTGTTTTTGGTCAGTGAGGAGCAAGAAATGTGTTTTAGGAAAGGTAATGATGGAAAGATTAGCAATAGAGATTAAACGCTAGTTTAAATGGCTGATTACTTCCCAGTCTAATTCACTGGTATAAAGTCATGGGATTCGTAAGATGCCATGTAGCTTCAATAAAATACTTTATATAAAACATTTAATATTTTACATAAAATATGACAGTATGTCATTTTAGGCCTATTTAATGTTATTTAATTTAGCGGCATTAGGCAGAGCAAAGCATTTTTTTTACATAATTAGTTCAACCACAAATGTAAATTCTGTTATTTGTATCTGTATGAAAGTCGTCTGTATGACTTTTCTGAGGGACGCTTGAGGAACAACATCAGGTATTTCATCACAGCATGATGTGGTCATCCTGCAATAAACTCAACCAAAGGTCTTCTCACATAACCAGGACAGGATTCTTAAAGTACTATAATCAGAAGATATCTTGACCTCAGAATGTGTGTCAGTAGGATAACTGTAATAAATTAGAAGAAGAAGAAGGTCAGTTGCATTTATCCTGCAAAGTCAAAAGTTACACAGTAAATAAAGTTAAAACTAGGATTTTGTTTTTCCAGAAATCAGTGCAAGACAAATCAGTATTTTATCCACAACATCAGCACACCGGGCATTTCAAAATAGCCAATGACATCATCGTAAATGTTCAATCAGTCTTCTTTTGAATAAAGAATCGATTCACTCTATTAAATGAAGAAAGTGTAACATTAGTTCTGATCTCCACAACATCTGGTTTCCACCATAACTGAAATCCAGTCTCCTGAGGAGAATCTTTGTGTTCGTAACACGCTGTTTAACATCTTTCGACAAAACTGCCATTTGGTGGAATTCCCAAGTGAACCATGAGATACTGATGCCAAAAGGCAAATCCATTGCTGTGCACATCACATTACATAGATCTGAACTGATCTCAAACAACTAGCATTGATACTCATGATGATCAAAATTACTTTGGTACCAGCTGACAGTTAAGCTATTTACATTTACAGACACAAAGTGTGTTTCTTAAACAAAGAGATGAAAGGTGGCTGTAATAGAGGTAAAAACCATCTAAACATCCCAGAGAAGGACAGAAAAAAAAGAAATTGAGAAAACATCAGAAAAACACCACAGAAACCAAACAGAAGATCTCAACTCAGACATTGCCACTCACCTGCCTTCAGAGGAAGTTCAGCATGTCACCTGTGCATCAGCCACATCCAAGTGGGTACCATCAACGCAGTCTCAAAATTGGAGGGGCTCTGCTCTTGGATGCAGAGGGGGGAGGGGGGCAATGCTCAGAAAACCCTCCTAAATCCTCCACTCACACAGAGCACTCAGCTGGGTCAAATCCACCGGACTATCGCCAAGCACTAGAATGGTGAACACGGACCACTCCGCGCCTCAGGGTACGCTTGATTTCAAAGAGCAAAAGTCTGGAGAAAGTGATCCCAGAACGAGAACTGAGGAGTGAGTGTGTGGGTCCCTGTACAGCTCTACTGGAGGGAGACGCATCAGAGGCGGGTGCTGCCTTTTGCACCAGGGATAGTGTTAAACTTAATCTGAGATCAGTTTTTTGGGGAAGGGGTGGACAGAAGAGGCAGAAGAAAGAAGGGGAGGGGTGGGGATGAAGAGAGGGGTTGAAACTTACGAAAGAGGGAAAGAACGAGAGAAGAGGGGATGAGAGAATTAAAGGGGGGTTGAGCTATGGACCGCTGAAGGGTAGCGTTTGCTAAGTAAATGAAGGGAAATATTGAAACTAGACCCTTAAGGAAAAGGGAATTTCTGAAGATAATGTCAGGCCTTTGGACTGAACCCTATTTCCCTAGACAGCTGCCCTCCCTATAGATGGTGCACAGTCCAATGCATCTCTTCAGGGGTTCTTTGGCCCACCCTAGGGGCATTTATTTACAAAAGAAAACACAGCAGAAAAACATTGCTTTATTTGTTTGAAAAAAGAGAGAGGAGCTTGGGTTACCACATTATCATGAATCAGCTCGGACACGGTGTGTGCGTGTGTGAGCGAATCAGTGCTCCCTCTCCTGTTCTACTGGGCTACCTGCACTAATTAAAGACAGTCTCATTTGCAACAGCTCAACTCAACCCTGGGTCGGTCTCCAAATGGGGCTCATTTCCATAGATGTGGTGCTGAGATAACAACAAAAAGGGGGAAAATCATTGGTGCATCCGTGATGATAGGGTCTGGGAAGGAGATGGAGAGAGATCTGAGTCAGACTTAGCATTGTTTCTAAGAGGACAGTGGATGAAACTAGATACCAGAGGTGGGAAGGATGTGTGAAAGCCGACTGGACGGACGCAGACCCCAGATTCCCTGTGACCAATGTGGGGGTCCCAGAGGAGGGTTCTTTTACACCTTGTTTCTTTGTTGTGTAAATGCAGCCCATACTCTTAACCAAACTAGTGCACAACAAGGACAGAGAATTTGACAAAGAGTGCAATGTGGTCCCAGACTGACTGCTGGACAGTTGAACCATCCTGGGCTGGAATGGCTAGATAAAACATGAACAGAAGAAAGGAGTGAGTGAGGACAGGAGGGAGAGAGCAATCCCTATCCTCTCACCTTCGTGTCCTTCTGACGATGTAATGAGCTTGTTAATAGGTGTTATCGTTCTGTGTCTTTTATTTGTGCCTCATTTTATTCAAACTTGTTCCAAAACAGAAAAATCGTGGTGGTGAGCTGAGATAATCCCAAATCTTTACAGGCAGTTTCGGTCTCACAAAGAACGGCTATGAACTTCACGATAAGCGTTGCCTCCACTGTCTGGGCGTAGGAGTCAAGTGTCTGATAAAATGTAATCACAAACTGTCAGCCCCATCAACCACCTGCCAACTAAAGCTGGCAGATCTAAATCAGGCTGACCAAATTACCATAATGTCACTGGGTACAACGGGGACCTTTGGAGTCATCGAACCGTTTCCGTGGGAAAGGACTGAAGCGTAGTTGAGAGCGCTAACGCTGCAGTTGCTTGCTGGTAGGTCCACCAGGCCTGACCCTGGAAGCAGGAAAAGGTCCTGGACAACAACCTGGCTGGGTCATTCAATATCTATTTTCATCCAAACCCCCTTCATGCATCCATCGCCAAACAGTTGCTTTGCCCTCATTTTCTTTCCTTTCCTCAACAATGTCAAGCCCCCCAAAGGTAACTGAAACCTTCCCAGAAAACATCTCCCCCTCCTGGCCACACAATGAGTCTCCTTCAGTCTTCGTTGCTTCATGGTGCAGAGGGTAGATCAAGCTACCAGCTGCCCAGCCAGCTTTTTGCTTTAGCTACAGAGTGAGGTGATAAAAAAAAGCTTTCTTAAAACCCCCCACTTATCCAAAACACACCAAATCCCTCAGCAGCTCTCTGTTTGACCTTGCCTTTGTAGCCCACCCCTGCTTTCATGCCCCGGTAACCCCTTGTCACTCTTCCCTGAGATTGGCACAACTCTTGATGTTGCCGATCCACCGGTGAACTCTGGCCACTGCCAGACTTTGGAAAGCTTTGCTGCCCAATACTAAGGCCACTAAGGAGGTAGAAGTTTTATGTCTGGTTGGACAGAGCTGTGTGTGGGTGTGACAGCGAGTCCAGATTTGGCACGTGTAACTTTCACCTGTAGGCGTGACAACTCGGCACTTCAGAGCCACCTGCACCAATTAGGCATTATTCTTTATCAGCCAAACTGCTACAGTGATCCAGGAGGCTCATCTGGCTGGTAGATTCCTGTTTGAAGCTAGCATTTGCCTAGACTTGAGGTGAGATCTTGTCCCTAGTGTGTGTTTGAACCATATTCTTAACACAACTATAGCTATGGCAACAATATACAAGCAGTTGGAAGAAATCAGAGCACACCACTGAAAAGCCAACAAACAAAGGCAATTAGAAAAAAAGCTTGCTGATCACCAGTCAGACGTTTGAATGCTGGTGTGCTGGTTTGGCCTCAACATGTGGCCTGAATAGCTTTTGCATGAAAACTACCTTGGTCAACCAGCATTAGCCAGCCTGAATGAGCAGGGAAAGAGTGCAAGTCTTTTGATTATAACAAAATTATGGCTCTTTTACAATTGTGGTGATATTTGCATGTGCTAACCTTTCCTTATGTAGAAGTCGTCATGTCAAATCCTGTAACAATAAAACAATTACTACATAACAGAAAAGACACATTAAAAAGACACATAACACATTACATTGAAATACACATTAAAAGGGACAACAATTCCATGCAAAGTCTTGCCAGCGTTTTATTTTTAACATCTTAAGTACAGCATTCTACAGAACAACACAGAAGAGTAAAATGCCATTCATTTGAACACAAATCACACACCTTTAAATGTATAGTCCATGTTAGCATTAACATAATCATTGACACTGAATTAGCATCCATGGCACAAGCCAACGGCCCTTTTTACACAAAAAACACCATTACACAGACAGAGCAATAACAAAGTAATATGTCAGCACCTGCTTCGTTAACAGCATTTCAGCATTAGAGGCCAGATGTCCACTGGGATCAGAACAAAGAGGATCAAATGGCATCAGCACAGCCAGAACACAATGAGAACAAAATATGAGCAAAGAGAAACTTGTAGGAGCTCAGTCACTGATGAAAGACTGGAGAAAAGGGTGAACGGCGTGAACAGACTGTGGTTTGTGGATCAGAGCAAAAGCAGGCATGCGGTTCTAGTGAGACGTAATACCGGGCCACGTCTGTTATTATCCCTATGAGGACGTTTCATACAATATGATATAATCATAACATTTGGAGGAGATCACATTTAGTTTCCAGTGATAGGACACAAATGACACAGTGACAACAGAGTCTGTTTATAGAACAAACAGAAGCTGGGCTTAAACTAAGTTTCTTCTGTAAGACATTAATAAATCATGAGTTTACATTGAACCAAAGCTGCCTGAATGTCTGACAACAATGTCCATGCGGTCCCTTCTACCAATTGGGATAATATATATAATCTCTTAGCTAATCTGAACCCATAATGGTTCTGAGCCCGGTTAACACCCTCCCCTGGGGTAGGGTTGCATAGGGACAGTTTGGTAACTAGAGAGGGAGTCTATACTATATCAGTCACATTAAAGCCATTCTGCTGGGAAACGGTATGAGAACGAATGAGACAAGCTGTGGTAATCTAACTCCTGAACTGTATGAGCTAGTATCTGCTGAGCAGAGCACGGTTTAAGTTGAAGGTATTTATGAATGCACCATAACAAAATGAGGTGACGTGTGTAACTGTGACCTAATGTTTCATACTCAACAAGAGACTAAGTTTGCTTTAAATCTATGAAATGTGAGGTTTTAAAATAATGAATAAAAATCGAAATATAGAAAATATTTGAAATACTATAATTAACCCACAAAATACATCTACCTGACAAAAAAAAAAAACAAAATTAAATTAAATGTACATTAAATACGACCATAAATTCCATTAAGTACTGAATGTTTTTCATTCTTAATGGTTCAATTTCCCCAGAAATGTTTTCTGGAGAACATGAGCCTGTGAGTGACCCTGCTGTAATTTAAGCAGAGAGAAAGTGACTGCAAGTTCAGTTTCTATATGCCCTGCTTAATTCCTGCAACCAGAGCACCAAACTGCCTTCATCTTAAAGGCACAGGCAGCTTAAAGACCTGACCACACGTTAGTTCAGAAGACTGGAGGTCTGCTACTGTGACTGTGTTTAATACAGTCAACAATGTCAGATTAGAGAATTAGAAAAAAACAGACCTTTTTTCCTGAAGGTTCAAATAATGTGGTGTAAATGAAATAAACCTTAATTTTTCCATCCACAATGTTCCCAGCCATAATGTAATTACAGCATTTAATTACAGCAACCTTCAGCGCCATCCACAGATTCTGACAGATGCTTATGCAGATTAGCTCACTGTGATTGGCTGCCACATTTTTACTTTGTTTCTCTAACCCAAACATTTTCACTCTCTCTCTGCTTCAGTGTCAATCCCACAATCCCCTGCATGTGCAAGCTTGCCACTCAGTGGACATAAAAATTAGCCTCCTTTCAGTTCTCTCTAAAGACACAAGTTTGTAAATATTTAGTAATTGTAGCATTTTCTCTGTTTAACATGCCCAGCAACTATTAAAGTGTTTATAATAAAAAGCTTTGGTTTGGGAATCTAGACAACAAGTTCGTCAGCTTACACTTAAATAGCATGTGTAGTTTATTCATGAGAAACCTGTATTTACAGACTGATGAAGCATGAGTAAACTTTGTAAATACTGTATGTATGTGTTTATGTAATATCTGAATAACACTCTTAATTGGCCAGAAATAAATAAGGGCGGAGACAACAGAGATGTACGGGATTGTGGGTAATTCCTGAGAAGCAGTCTCATAAACACATAACATAAAACACTATTCAAATAAAATGACGTTTTTAAAAAGCCCGGATCATTCTTTAGCATTCACACCGAGCTAAAATCTCAGCTTCAAAGTCTTGTTTCAGGAGCCTAAAAATAAGAGTGAAGACACCATAAAACCAGTTTAGCTGCTGGTTAGTCAGTTCCTCTCTGTCTGGAACCAGGCAGACAGATTTACATGTATTTATCATGTTCCTACACAATGTTCATTAGAAGATGATCTTCTGCTATGGAGCAACATCTCAACCAGTCCTTGTTTTGCACACAGCTGTTGTGATCGCTTCTTCTACTGTGTCTTAGACACCACCAAGATCTCATCTCCATCTCGTATGCTGTAGGAGTGAAGTGCTCTACCTCCGTATTTCAGCTCCTGAGGCATCCTGTGCTGGCGGTCGATGTGATACACGCGCATCTTGTTCGGAAGAAGCTGGACAACAGCTTTCAGCTGCTTCTTCAGATCAGCCACTGTCTGGTCCAGTCGGAGCTCCAGGGGCTCTGCGTGTTCCCCAAAGCGCAGGTCCACTTGGACATTACAGAGGGGCCGCAGGTCCACCTCTGCAAGCGGGGCTAGACGACCGTAGCGTGCTACCAAAGTGTGATACCTGAAAAATTGGACAGCAATGAGAAGATAAGATATGTCAGCTTCTCCCTGTCAATATAATTTTAGCTACTTTAGACCAAAACACAACTTGGATTATGGGTAACAAATTTTTTACAACAGGAAGATTTTAATAAAACCAAGCAGAGAGGACATACGTTACCTCTGAGTCTACCCTAAACCCAACACACTGCTCAGCATTTTAACATCACTGAATGAACAAATATTACAATCAATCTATGAAGACTCAAAAACAGACAGCAAGACAGCTAGATTTTAGAAGACAGCTATAGAACTTTGTGTCACTCTTGTACTACGAAATATGATGTAAGAAATAACACAGCATATCAGATAAACAAGCTTTTCTTCAGAAACAGTCAGTCACACTCAGATAATCAGAACAGAATATCAACAAAACTCAAACATATTTTACAAGCATCATTACAATCAGTGATGTTTTTGTGTCTCTGTTAGGAACTGTTTGTATGCTAGCAAAACACAGCGAGGTTTTAAACCGTGAGAAAGTTCTCGGCACCGCCTGTTTCTCCCTACCTCCCTTTCCGTCCCGCTGAAGGATTGTGGGAAAGATAAGAGGAGATCTGCAGAAACAATTAAATAAAATCTCCACAAAAAGAAAGTCTTTTAGCTTTAGAGGGCTACAGTAACCAACACAGCCAATCAAAGTAATTTCCCCAGCCTGTCCAGAACAATCTCCCCACAATACAGAGCCTGAGCCTGGGTAGGTGCCTGTGGCTCCCTGCCTTCACCATGGGAATACTGCCCCCTCTATACAAAGTGCCACTCTGTCTGAGAGAAAGAACAGTCTCACTCAAGGGTCTCATTTAGTGTGACTAAGCTCCTTAAATGAAGGCGAATGGTGTTCGCTGAGATAGCATAGCTGCCTCAGATTCCTGCAGAAGTGCTTTAAATCAGCCCTTGTGATGGTGCGGACAGTCGCCACTGTTCGGTGCACCAGGTTCGCAGTAGAGCCATATACACTGAGGGTACTGTAGATACCTCAGCCGTTGTCTACAACAACGCGATTGGCTTTCAGGCAGATAATCTAAACTGAGATACAATTGCCAAAGCAACTTACAGTACGTGTTATGGCGGCAGTCACCCTGAATGAACCCGGAGTAAGTGCCTCACTGAAAGAAAAAGTGGGATACGGCATCTTGGGCTCTGTTCACACTGTACACATTTCCAATCTGTTCTCAGATCAGAATTTAAGACAGTCATTATCTGTTATCTACACTGGCGGCTATAGTAATGAAGAACGCTACATTGCGGGTCACCATGATTTTCCCAAGCAGTACAAGTTCCTGGATTAATAATGTTGGTCTTGGAGCAACTTTATCAATCCAGTAGATTGTAGGGTTTAGATTTACACATTTGGCGACACGTTTATCTGAAGTGACTTACAATGCATTTAAGCCACACATTTCTTATCAGTTTAGGGTCAACATTGAGTTTATGCACTTACACTCAGTTCAAGTTAAGCTGTACAATGTTATGCTGTACAATGAAAGATGTTGGCAAAACATTAACCTTAAACCTAACTGGTTATCAGATTATAAGAATTAGGTTAGGTAACAAAGTTAGGTTTGAGTTTAGGACTGTGTAATGGGTTTTTACACTAACATGAACCCTCTCTGATTGAATTAGTTTTTAAAGTTTGTTAAGGGTTTATATTATAAAAATGACTCTTTAAAAAGTTGATGGTAATCTTGCAAAAACACCTCGACCTACATGATGCTACTGAAGGTGTTTATCTATAGCTGAGTAGCTGGATGGATATTTTACAAAGATTACAGATGTGAAGCCAAACACTATAACAGTGTAAACGACACAATACACTTCAATTATCCATTTTCACATTCATTAAATCTGCACTTATAAATTAGGTTTAAAGTCTATAATGCTAACAAGCTGAATTATTCCTCCACTTAGCTTCTTAAATCTCCCACTGTTCTCCAGTCGAGTTTAAAGAGTTCTATAGGAGCGCTGACGCTCTCAAACTTCTTTACATTCGACTTGTTACATCCTCTTTCTGTTCCAGGCCCACTAAAGTGCTCTTGCCCACCAGTATGTTAACAGAGTCCCAGGCTACAGTTACTCACAGACAGTCAGACCACAGTTCACACTGTATAAGCAGTTACAGAGTTCACACCCTCCTCCTCTCGTGCCTTTATGTTTCACCTCCCTCCTGAATTTCCTGCTCCTCACAGGGAGGATCACCATGCCACAGTGACAGCGCAGGTTTTGTTACTCACGGGCTGTTGAACGTATAGAGCTGGTTCTGTTAGCATACTGCCATTCTCTCTCCTACCAACACCACAGCTGTTTCACACATAGATTGAGGTCAAATCAGATTATGGGATTTCGCTTATTACATTAGCCAGAGATCGCTAAAATATTTAAATAATTGTAAGCCGGATGCTAGGATACCATTTACAGTTTCTATTAGAGAGATTAAAGCTCCCACAAAAATAAACACAATTCCCATCATTTACTGGACTGCATTTACTCACCCTCATGTCATTCCAAACCTATGCGAACTTTTGTCTTCTGTGAAACAACAAAAGAAGATATTTTGAGAAATTTTCTTGTGGTATTTTGTCCAAACAAGGGAAGTCAATGGGTATAGATCGTTTGGCAACCAACATACATCAAAGTATTAGTCATACAGGTTTGAAATAAGGGTGAATAAATGATGGAAGAACTCTCATTTTGAGACAAAATATCCTTTTAAGTACGTTGTGTTACCCTTTAGTGAAGGCGTACACTATATAACACATAGGAATCATTAATGTGAGCATTCAAGCAGTGCTGGGTTAGGGTTACGCTAACTGCTGCTCATATCTCTACATCACTTCAGCTTTATAAAGATAACAATCCCAAGTTTATGTCTAAGCAACCGTAAATGCAGCTAAAGTTACGAAAAGTCACTTTGAAAGTTTCTCAGGAGCTTCTATTCATTACATTATGCTAGCAAAGTTTAGCTGTCCGTTTAGGCTGAAGGGCCGGTTCATGCATTCAGAGGGCCCAGAGGTGTGCTTGAGGTCAGGTTGGCATCATTTCTTTCTGTCCATCTCTTTCTCTGTTCCTCAGATCTTTGCCCTCTCTTTCAGAGGGTTATCACAGAGTCGGTTACATGGCCTAAGCTCTGATCTGTGCCCAAGAGGAAGAGCAGTTCAAAAAGGGGGCAACCTTAACCCATATCTAGAGTTTGCCATCTACCTCAGCACCTGCCCTTTTACCCTCTGGTGCCAACTCCCATTTCACTCTGGGAAAGCAGCTTTCCCTCAGGAGAGACGAGAGAGAGACAGGGAGGAGAAAAGAGGAGAGAGAGACAGGGAGGAGAAAGAGAGAAAGAAAGACAGACAGAGAGAAATGGCTGTGGACAGAGGTGACAGGGTCACTTTATATAATCTATCCATCTATCTATTAAGTTAATGATGCATAAAGTCTCAAATGAAAACGGGCTCCTTCAGGGTTTAAAATGATCTAAAACTTAAAATAAGACTTAAGGTCTCCGAATAGATTTATATAGATTTATTGCCAGTTTTTAAGTCATACAATGGCTTTGAATGAAAAAATGTTTTCATTAGACATTCTCACACAAAGCTCTTATATGATTTCACAAGTCATGGAATTTACCACACATGTTGACATAAGGCCACTTGTGCTGAGAAACTTCTAAAGCCAGTTTAGAGCAGAAATTCCAGTAGCATAACTGTTTAACTCTATCAATTAACGGTCTGTGTGAGTTCATCCAGAACAAAGACCACAGCATCTCCATCACTCAATGGAGAAACAGAAAGCCCAGGACATCAGTCCAGCCCTTTGGAAAAAATCCTCCTGCAAACTCAATCCCCCTAAATGAAAGGGGGCAGGAGAGACAAGCAGGGCGGGGTGGGGGGTATACGGGGGGAAGAGCGAATAAAGCTGCCACCTTGTGTATCGATTTTCTGATTGGAGTATTCTGGTACAAAGGCGTCTTTGAGCAGAGAGAGAGTGGACATATTGTCTCCCAAAGGTTAGACTCCCCTGCTGGAGGCTGAAGTCTGCCGCAGCCACGGAAAAAACCCAAGTACAATCTCCCAGGTTAAGTGGAATGAGGTGGGCTACAGAACGTGGGTGATCTGTTTTCTGCGTGCAAAGACCACCAAAATCTCCTCCAAAAATCTCCCCTTAAAGTCCCATCACAACAGATGCGGTGGGAGGCGGGATGTTGAAGACATGCAGGATGAAAGTCTGAAACTTCTCCTGGATAACTGGAGGAAAATCGTGGCACAAAATCGTGGCAGAACATCGCAGCGGATGGCCACCAGAATATTTGGCTAACAAAACAGTGAGGGAGAGTTAAAGCAGCTTTATGTGATAAACCGGAAAACCGGGCTGGGCTCTATTTTATTACCTGCCAGCTTCCGAAATAGTGTTCCACTCCCATCCCAGAACATTCTCCCTATACAAGTGATACTGGCAGATAAAAATGTTGACTATATATGATCCTTGAGTGAAACTAACCTTTAATATGAAACAACAACAGGAGAACGTAACTCAAATTACAACATTAAGTGCTTGGAAGTGTTGCATATTATTCCCAATTCATCCTGAACACACTGAACAACTAAATACTTCCGAAAACCAATTGCAATATTATACGAAAGACAATACAGAGTGTTTGCAGGACTGAAAGAACCAGCACATTGGTTTTAAATGCAAATGAAACAGGTCTGATATAAGAGACACTTTGACAAGGAGAAAAAAGTAGCACAAATCAAAACAAAAAATTGTTAATTCATCGCTTGTTTTTAATAGATTTGAATGTTTAAATGATGTAATTTATTGGCGATATTAAAGAAAAATGCGATATGTGATAACTTGCTGAATAATGCGATGCATGGTATGCAAAACAATGTGAAATTTGTGAAATCAATTTATTATATTTAAATTAAAATTATATAACCTATTATTAACGTAAATTATACAAAATGTTTAACATTCTTTCTGAGAAAAGCGGTCCATAACTTACTGAAATATTAAATATTAGTTATTACAAACCATGTGCAATATTTAGTTCATTATAATATATTGTGCAGCGCCCAAACAGAGACACATTTCCCAGCATTAAACTGTCCTGTGAGTTCAGCGCTGAGTGTTGTGGTGCGGTGGTTTACCTCTGTGGCATCTCATCTTCAGGACAGTCCAGATAGTAGCGGATGAAGAAACGTTCTGCATCCTCTCTCTCTCCATCGGTGATGACACTGCCGTTCAACACGGTCACAGCCGGCAACCTACCACACCAACACAAACAACAGTGTGTGTGTCACAACACTCGGTCAATAAACTGTGTTTTGTGTGTGTTTATCTCTGCACGCACTGTGCGACCGTGAGGTAGCGTCGCTCCTGATCCGTGTACGGCTCTAGCAGAGGAATACCCTTCACTCTCACCTCCTGTAGCTTTGGAAAGAAATTCAGTTTTTCCAAATCCTCCCAGCGAGTGAGACCTTCAACAGAACACCCACATATCATCTATTCATGTCCACTTCATACACAATATAACAGCCGATGAACTCTGACCTACTGCTGCAAAAGTAAATCACAACTTAGTGATTCAAAGTTCAGATTTAATTATTCTGTAAAAGATTCACACTGGTACACTTTATAAATTATTACTCCTCGCTAAATAGTTCTGTACATCTGAAAACCTCACCCTTCATCTGAAACTATCTGCACACCAGAAGAAATTATTTTAAATAGTTTTGTAAACGAACATATTGAAATTTCATATTTATAATGTTACATTATGTGCAAATATAACAAGCTGACTGTCAAAAAACAAGCAAATCTTCCACATACGCATTTGTAAATTAAAGATTTTGCTTCCGCATCATGTAGCATCCACACCACAATGTCAGTATAAAATCAAGGTCACATTAACTAAAAACAGCCTAAACTAAAATACCAGGTGCTGATATAACACAAGAAACATGAGTGCTTGTGTTGTAGTGTGTGTTTGTGTGTGTGTGTGTGTGTGTGTGTGTGAGTGGGTGTGTGTGTGTGTTCTGATGTTCTGTCTACAGGTAAAGGTGACATTCACGCATGCGGCACCTGAGTTGTGCAGGTTGATGCTGCGCAGGTTGGGGAAGAGTCTCTGCAGGGAGTCGTCAGGCTCATGGATGGATGACAGAGAGTTGTTAGCCAGGATAAGAGAGACCAGGCCTGGATACATGAGGCCCAGCTTACGAACCTCCACCCACTCCTGCAGCTGGTTATCTGTGATATGCAGCAGCCGCAGGGACGGGCATGACACAGACGACAGGCTCACACTCTCATACTCATTCAGACACAGAAACAACTCCTCCAGTCTGCACACACACACACAGGCAGCCACACAAACAGCCACACAAAATGATCAAATGTATGCTAAATAAAGAATATGCTGAAAATTTAAATCCATGCACAGCTCTTGCTTAATTTTGTTACTGAAGACACCACCTTAAAAAAATTCACATGCTTTTGTGAGGTTCTGTAAGGTATTACTAAAACAAAGTCTCAACAACACACATGGATGACAGAAAGCTCCTGTCTGCAGAGGGGCAGTGTCACATTAACAGAGACTGATGAAAACACACTCACTCAGGGGTCTCTCGCGTTAGCATGTGCACCGTATCCCAGGTGACACACGTGTTGTTGAGGACGAGCCGGCGGAGGCCAGAGAACGCCTCTGCAGCTCCGGCCTCCAGACTCGATCCTCTCAGTGGATTCATACTCAGATTGAGAAAATCCAGATTAGGAATGTTGGACAGGATCTTACTTATCTAGGAGAAATAGAGAGGACTGTATTATAACTGCATCTTTGGTATCATTTGAGATCAGAGCAGAAATGACACCCCATGATTCAATCAGACTTGACCAAACAGTACCTGTCAAATTTTTATTTTTACTGATTGTTAAATTTAAAGAAGATACAATTTTTTAAAACATAATTTACCATTTAAAGTACAAACTTAAAATCATGTGTTAATGCATGTTAATTATATGTTTTTTAAAAGTACAATCTGTAACTTCTGCCTCTCTACCGCCATCTCTGTTCAAAACATAAAACATCAAGTTACTTGCAAAGTTGTTTTTATATTGCTACACGTCATCATGACAAGTTGAAATTTTAATCTGCTGTAAAAACAAACCAAAGCAATACAGTTACAGGATTACAATACAGGATTTTCTTCTGTCTGTTTACAGATATGATGTAAGCAGTCAAGTCAAACTTTACGTAAACTGGCCTGACAGCTCAGATAAAGTTGGTAACGTTTTGGTTAAAAATGATATGTAATGTAAACATGTAAAAGCAAAGTATTGCAGAATTAAACTGACACTTTAAACTGTGAGCCTTTGAAACACAGTGTCAGTTCTCTCACCTCTCTCCAGTTTTTCAGCTGGTTGTGAGAGAGGTCCAACTCAACCACATGAGCACAGAACGTGGCCACTTCCTCCTCATCTCCCGCCTCTGTGATCCCACACCCATCCAGAACCAGAATCCTGGGCAGATTCAGATGATCTGACACACATACACACACAAACATGGAATAATCAATAAATGTAAAACATCCACTCTAATACCAAAATATTATGTTGTTAGAGGCTTAAATCTAAGAACATTACAAGCTGAAGTATAGTGACTAATTCTGTCATCATTTACAGGCATGACAGAAGACAGAATTCATATAGTTTGGAGAAACATGAGGGTTAGTAAATTGATAGAATCACAGTCTCTCTAAACCTCTGTTGACTTCCATTATTAGCGCATTGTTGTAAATGCTGTTTTGTTAGTTTTGCTTGTTCTTACACACTTAACTGGGCAAGTTCTTTCTGTGCTAATCAACAGCAGTTGTCAACAGAACTGAATCTGATTCCAACCAGTGTTATTATGAGTAGAACAGAGCGCAGGACAGAAATACCACTGACCTTTGACAGGTGAACCCTGAGGACTGGACCGGACCACTATTCCAACCCCTGACCCGCGGCGGAATGGGAAATTGTCAGGGCTGTACTTCTCAGTGATGACCTGCACTAAAGAGCGTCCATCTCTCTCCATGGACTCCATCGTACCTCCCCTCCCGCTCTCACACCTTCAGCTAAAACACTGACACAAGTGTACATTCATTTTTTACACCACTAAAATCCAAGGAAACAAGCTCCCAGTGGAGATCAGTGTTCAGTTTTAGCAACATTACAAAATGCATTATGATAACTCACATATGAGGTCTCCTGTCCAGATCTGGAGGTCAAACAGAAACCTTTGCTCTGGTTGTGATCCCAGTTCTCCAACGGCTACAGAAGAAGAGCGTCGAGAAATTAATCTCTCCAACTGCGACCTTCTGGGTGAAGGAGACAAAACTAGGGGATGAAAAGCAAGAAAGAGAGAAAGAAGGATAAACTAACAACTAAGATGATGTGCATGTGTCACATGGAGCGCTTGTGGTCACAGAACAATAGTTCTTCTATCCTTCAATGATGTCTAGATGAATGAGGTAATACTAGCACTGCTATAGAAAGGTCAGTCCTTGAAATCAGATCCACAAACATTTTGTTCGACTCCCATATGCTTCTGTTTGTAGCAATAACAATGAGCTACAGCTAATGAATGGATTAAGCAAAGCAATCCACAAATGTGTGTGAACTTTTTGTGTTATCAGAATAAATTGGATCATTCCTGCTAACATTTAATCTAAAGATTAAATCAGATCCCTCTTAGATCAGACCATATTTAGTGTGCAGGCCTTATTGTTTTCCCTAGAATTATTATTTAATCGCTTAATTTGTTTTATTTTCTCCCTAGGGATTTTGGGCTGCTTAACACGCTCAACAAGTGGTGAAACTTGACTTGCATGCACCCACCTGCACAAAACGTGGTATAAAAGAGAAACAGTGTGTATTATCTACAGCATGTATTGAGCCATTTATGACCAACACGGAATCTGTTTACTGTGGTGGACTGATGACATTAATATGACTATAGTGAGTTACGGCCATAGTGCCACCAACTGGCAACAACAAGTGTGTGACTTACAGCAAGTGTTAAAAGAGTCAGAATTAAATGCACGTAACAGTAATACGTGATTTTCGGAGAAGGGCTCGATGACGTCATAGCGTCGCTTGCGGCTGTATCGTTTTATAATCTTAGACGAGACACTACGAACCACACGTGGTTTAACGTGTAACTTATAACTACAAACGTCATATAAACTACAAACAACAAATGTTTCACACAAAAACAAAGTTTCGAGACAAAACTGTCACAGGTCGTCCTGCGCATGAACGCTGTTAACCTGACACGACTTGATCTTAAAATATGACCAGTCAGACCAGTTTGTGCTCCCAGTCAGACCAGTTTGAGCTCCCAGTCAGACCAGTTTGAGCTCCCAGTCAGACCAGTTTGAGCTCCCAGTCAGCAGCTGCGCGTTTCACTCCCTGCTGCCATGACGACGCGTTTGTTTCCGATTCTGGACATTGTTTGGCTCATTCAAACTTTTGCTGCGTTTACACGTGCAGAAGCTTTAATGGTTTCTGCCCTGCAGCATCATGAGTTTTTCTACACGATAGAAACGCATAAACAACATACACCTGTCCTTTAAACCAGCACCGTACATGTTGACCATATGCTAAATATAGAGTGAACGGCGTCCTATAGACTCACGTTCAGAGACGCCGATCACAGCAAAGCAATAAACGCGTTCAACTAATTCATTTACACAAGACTGCATTACAATTTAACGTTTTAACCGGCAGGGTTATATATATACAGCCTGCAGGATTAAATCACACGATGGTCACAATATTTACAGAGGTGGACGTTTGAGAAAACAATGTAAACGAAAACACAGCGTTGACACGATGACTGTATGGTGTATTTTAAAGCACACCGCGTCTCCAGCCATATATACGCACTATACAGCGAAACGCATGCAGTACATGCGCTTACCTTACACAGGTCCAGCAGTCGCTGAATGTTTGTGTTGTTATTGAACGCGACGCTGTAACGTAGTTACTTCCTATGGGCGAAGCGCGGCGTTGTTTTGCAGACTGCCGCTCCAGTGCAGAGGGGACAGCATTAAAAACAAAACAAATACATCTGATCGATTAACCATCACGATCGATCATCTATGAGCTTTAAATTAGTCGTGATAGTTTACATTACTTTAATACGTTTATAAAATGATTGGTTTATGGTCGTCGCTTTAACGCTTTCACGGTTTTAATCTAGCCCTAACTTGATCAATTGCAAATTAAAATAGAGAATAAAATAAACGCAATGACACTTTTCCCTCCGATACGTAAATAACACATAATATTACGAGTCAGGTCATCCTGCACATACAGCGTCCATCTGCGCATGCGCCTGGTTTAACAACAATGGCACTAAAATACTTTTGTTGTGGAAACGCGTCTCTCATTAAATATATGAAGAAAGATCGAATAACTTCATTTTTTCTCATTATAAAACTAAAGCGAGTCGCACATTTAAGTTTGTTTGGCGCTATAAGCAAACGTGCATGTTGCTAAAGTGATCAGAGCAGGTCGGGATTTGAGACGCTCTTATACAGCCAACAGGAAACGTTCTCACAACGTTCCCTAAATGTTCTCTCAGCTTAATGTATTATATACGATATTATCATTATAACGTTTTATATGGTGTTGTTAGCAAAACGTTTCACAAGACGTTAACAGGCAATAACGTTAAACCACGTCTAAAACAGGACGTTTAAAAAAATCCCAAAACATGATAAATTATATTTTTAACGTTTAACCTAATAGAAAGGTTCAAGGTTAAATGTTTAACAACCTAAAATGTTGGGTAAATGTAACTCGTAATATTCATGCGTTTGTCTGCATCCTGTCCGGCAGGTGGCAGTGCAGCGCCGCAGCCGTCGCGTAAACGCGTTACTGCGTCATCGCGCATGTTTCACTCTTTCTGTGTCGCGTTAAACCCAACGCTGATGGGTTGTGTGCGTTTGTGTGTGAGAAGCACGTTTACTGTCGTGATATTAAACTCAATCTTACCTTTTAATAAACTGTCGTCGTGATTTATTTTTTTTTGACCATATAATTATTTGAAGAAATGGAAATAGTTCATATTAACCAAAATATTAACCAGAGATATATATATATGTGGCTATTTCAGTATTTCTTTTATTATAATTAGGCGATATTTTCATCCTCCTTTCAAAACGTGTTTGTAATGGTTATATATTGACTCAGCGAGTTTATAGCTGTTGGTGACGGTCGACAGTCATACATGCTTTATTCCTGGGATCTGTGATTGTTGATTCATTCTAGACTTGAAAGATTTATGGTCCTTGTGTTTTTTTACTGAATTATTCTTTACTATTGCGAATTATTGTCAGAAGAAGCTACAGAGAGTTTTGAAGGCTGTGTGAGACAATATTGCAACTGAAGCTCAGATCTGTGCACCAGTGTGACCCCTTATACTATTGCCCTGAAAAGATGTACTTTTATTAGGGGGAAGTATATACATATAGCAAAAAAGTTTACTAACACATAACAAAAGTAACTGTTGTTGCCTAGATTGTGACTATTAGTGATGAAGTAAGTAGGTGTGTTGCAGTAGGTTGGAGCTAAACTCTGCAGGTCTGTGGATCTTCAGGAACACAGATAGGAGAACCCTGGGCAAGAATAAACAAATGTATTAATTCTACTGATTTAAGTTCATCTCTGTCTGGGAAAATGCCCCAATGTGCAACATTTTAAAGCAGTGGGTCAAAGAAGTTTCCGACCTGAATTTTCTCTTTCACTCTTAAAGATGTGTGTGAATGTTTTCTGTGGCTGCATACAGGGGGAGGAAATCTCTGGAGGCCATAATCCAACTTACTGAAGCGTAAAAAATATTTTTGTTTTCCATGCTTGCATGAATTCAGTTGGCATGTTTCTCTTTACCTGACATCAACTTTTTAATGTTCTTAATCCAGGTAAATGATGCTGCAGATATCAGCTGAGAGAATCTCACGTCTGTGTTCCAGTGACAACTGTTTTAGATCCTATAATGTGGATTATGTGAAATAATCACATTCAGTCATGATGTGGCACATAATATATGCATCACCTGTACACAACTGCTGCTAATGGCAGAAATACATTAAAACGTTGAACTGTGCATTAATATTTTAACGTTTTTATGTGTTTGTTTTTTAAATGTAAATTATGCAGTTTAGTCCTCATATGGATTGTAAAGCTCTTTTTTATATATGCAAATAACCATGATGATGTGAGAACCAATCACTGACTCTCAGTGAGATACTGAAACGTTGTTTGTGTTTTCATTGAACACGAGAAGCGACAAATAGAGAAATAAGATCTCTGGAGATCTCTCACTGTGAGGTCACTTGATCCAAAATAATGCGTTTCCTCTCAGGAGTTCATTAAGTGCATGAAAGACATCTGAGTCCAATTACATGAGTTGCATTATTTCAGTTCCTAGTAACTAGAATAGTGTGTTTGCTCATTCTGGCATAATAATGCAGCTGGTGTAAATAAGACTGTTGTTTTGTCTTCATTCTTTCATAAAGATCTTCCTCCAGTGCAGTTCGACAATTATTCTCAGGCACGGCATAAGACAACTGTGCCTGGTGTGAGTACACCCAAATATTCTCCTGCCTGTAGCGTTCTAGTAATCCTGATTAGCTGTTCCAAGTTTATTTTATTAGGGTTGGAGCTAAACTTTGCCCTCCAGGAACAAGGTTTCCTACTCCCTAAAGATGAGGGGATTTTGGAAAAATTCAAAGTTGGAATAGTGTGGGAATTATATATTATATAATTATATACATATAATATTATATGTTTTCTTTGACCCACATGTTCCCATAAATTCCTGTTTTAATCTTCCTTCCTCCTACAATTTTGCAATCATACTGTTATCTAACATAAATGTATTTTCTGTGTAAACGTGTCCCAATCCCATTTCTCCAAGATGTTGTTTTCCTGCAGGAGATGTTACCAGGGCTGGAGAAAGACTGAAGATCTGGATGAGAATGAGCTGAAGGTTGACCAGCAGCAGATCATTTTTGTGTTAAACATGTTTTAATAACAGGACAGATTTAACAGCTACAGTATCTGAATACAGATCTATTGTTATTACATTATGAGGCTGGATTACATTTGCAGTCTAGCCATGATTCGCTGCAGTGGGTCAGAACTCCAGAAATCATGGTCCCAACCCAGGAACCAGCCTGTGAAGGTGGGCGGCTCAAAGCCCTGCTTCACTGTTACAATGGCTGTCCTCATATCCCGGTTGGAAGGATCTGTTTCAATATATTTGGCAGCTGAGGAAAGAAAATAAATGATCAATGATTAAACAGTAAACAGTAAACAGTTTCCGAAAAAAATCCTCAAAAAATCCTCCACACCTGAAGTGACAGCATCACTTTTCTCCTCATCATTAGCTTCATTTCCAATCCAAACAAAGACCTTGAAGACCAAACATGGCTTTAAGCATTAGGTTTGTTTTTCTGTATGTCTTTTTGAGGTGAAATCTTGCTGAGGTGTTTACCTGATCCCAGGTGTCCAGGATCATGACATCATCTGGAGCCAAGTCATCCTGGGTCAACTCTCCTGGAACTTCTTCCATCTGCAAGGACAAATCAGAAAAGCTGAGGAGTATGTGGATATATGAAGTTCAGGAGTGCCAGTGATGTTGTGCTGGTTAACATGTCACATGATCAACATCAGAACAGTGATGAGGAACTCACAAGGAACCGTCCTGTTTTGTTAGAACATGCAAAGAGTCGAGGAGGATGAGTGTCCATTTTACTCTTCAGTCTTTCAGATGTGCGATACTCTGCTTTTCCTCCAAGAACACTCCAAAAGTCACCTTTGGAGAAATGTAAGACACAAGGGTTTATTTGTTGGGATTTGATGAAATTAGATCATCAACACCTAATATAGCTACATACATCTTAATGGTCACCACTTTAGTCTCACTGTGGTGCTACGCTCAGCAGACAAAGCATATTTTACATTTTCCTGTATATATATA